>APFE031293005.1:187996-252394 GCA_000404065.3 Pinus taeda
GATTTTATGCTTGTATTTGTCTTGTTCTTTGCATGTGCAGGTGTCTATTCACGGAGATCGTGAGGATTGTGACCAGCTAAAGCGAAAGAACGGAAGCGACGATCCTTCTATGAATATAAGTGTTGGATTCGAGGTAGGCTCTCATATTGGCCTTTGTTTTGCAATTAGGAACTTGCGTGTTAGCATTGTTTGATTGTTACTAGACCTTAGTTAGGCTAGTGGGATCACCTTTGTCCGCAGAGGGGATTTACCTACACAACAATTTGGCGACTCCGTTGGGGAGTTGGCTTTGCCTTGTTTGTTTATCTTGTCTTGTTGTTTGATTTGTAAACTATTAGACAGAGTCTGAAGTCTGGCCAGATAGCATTCGAAACGCTATTGCTTTGCATTAGTGAAGTAGATCAATGCTACTTCAGTCCATCTCTGGTTTGGTTTGCAAACTGAACAACTTGGGACTAGCCTTGTTCCTTGATTGTTTCCTTGGTTTCTCCCACTTGTTTTGCTTTATGGGTTGGATACCTGTGTTGTTTTTGCCTCTTGAAAGTACTTAGGTATTGTTGGTTTAGCCTTGGATCTTGTGTTTTTTATTTTCCATAGAAAACTCGACTGGCGCTAGTTTATAGCGTAACAGTCGCGCTAGTTGGCGCAAGTTGCACATTGACAACCTGCGCCAATCCTGAAAGGCGCTTGTTGCAGCCTGACAGTCGTGCCAGGCCTATAAACGTTTGAAGTTTGCTTAGTTCTTCATTTTTTGAGATTTAGTTTTGTCCTAAGTACCTTTATTAGACTACTTTGGTGTGCTGGAGTGTGATTTGACTAGTTTTGATCGCTACCCTTTGGGTGTTTGCTTTTTTCTCCTGATTTCGCATTTCTAGCCCTAGGGCATCTAGTGGCCTTGTGAATTGAGCCTTCCTAAGGTGTTTTGATCTTTTTGTTGTCCAATCGACTCTCTTGCTTGCTCCCTTACACTTGTTTGGTAGTCGTGAATCATTTTGTTGCGTTATTTAGGTGGTTTGCTTCGTCTTCACTTGAATTCTGCTTCATCTCACTTTGAGCCTAGATCACACGGCTCATTGTTGTCTTTGGGACCTTTTTTGATTCTTTGGATGTTTGGTTTGTGTTTTGAGGAATTGAACGTGTGTGTATTGGTTGGAATTTGTTAGTGCTATTTCTCAAAAACCTCTTTAGTGCATTTTGCCATTATTGAAAAAGAAAATCTCTTTTGCCTTGAAACAATTAATCAAAGTTAGGACATTTCATTTTGATTAGTGGATTAGTAATCTTAAAGAAAAGTTTAGTGATTTGCATTAGCTGCATTAGGGAAACTCTTTGTTGTTTGTGATCATTTCGTTTGCATGAAAGCTCTCTGAACTCTCTTGTAATTAGCATTCATCGAATGGAATGACATGTTTGGGCATATAGAGTGCATTTAGGGATTTTGAGAAATTACATACGGTATGACCTTAAAACCGAAACTTAACGCAAGATCAACTTTAAAATAAATCGAATGAACTTAAAAATGCATTGGAACATAACGCTCACATTCTAGAGGTCAAGGCTAGAGATGTGCTCTGGCGTCGTTAAACCTAGTCACTTTTGTTCTCACATTAAGGTTGGGTGATTCCTCCTTGTGTGATTCAACTGTGGTCTAGTACGGACTTGTGTTCCCACGTACCGTCACGTATATATGGGGAGACTCCACTAGGTTATCATCCTTGATCCATAGGAAGCCGTGTCTGCCGCCTTACAGCCCATAATGCATCAAAAACAACATTCAGGAAGATTGACTGCCGTATGGAAAGTCCTTGGCTTTCATATGAATGCTAAGGTGTATATGCAGTTTTACGGATTGTCTGGTAAACCCCTTGCCTAGTTTCTCTAGAGCAGTCACTTTTTGATCCTTTTCGGACTCCTTAAAAGAAAAGGCTCTTTTGAGGATTTGTCACTTTGGGCTCATTAAATATTCGAAGGCAACTAGAGTCATCTTTTGTTCTTTTCTCGACTCTTAAAACATGAAAAGGTCAAGTTGTGTCCTAATGTCTTAAAAATTTATTCGACCACGATTACATTTACCTTGTTAGATCTTGTTTGTGCTAGTTTTGAGTAGGGTCTTTTATCGTTAGCTTGTCTAGGATTTTTGTTTGATTCGATCATCCTGGCAGATCCATCGATCCCATCTCCCGTCTCGAGTAACCAAGGGTCTCCTTCTTCTGTTACTCCTGAGACACCGGTTTGTCGTGACACTTTCCTTGTTATTCCAAGTGTCCAACCGTTAAACTCTTGTGCTCCACAGGACGAGCTTTATGACCTGTTTTGGAACCCTATTTGGGAGCCTTCTGAAGAGGATTTTCCCTCTACTCCTATTGGTGTTTCATCCACGATGGCTTCTTCCGATATGGAAGACACATCTCCTATATCGAGTGGAACACCCATTATGTCGAGTATTGAAACTCCCATCCCGGCCACATCCCCGGTTATATCTACGCCCTACATTGTTACACCTCTCAGTATCATAGTGCCGGCGCGCTATAGATCCCTGAGGGATCCTATGGGCTCTGCGAGTTCCTCTTCTATGTGGGATAATAACATTGTTCCCACTACGAGACCTTTTGTTTCCGAGGTTCACCATACCGTTTTCACGTCAGTTCCGACCAATCCGACCGTTTGTGTCGCATCATCGACTCCAGTTGCTAGTGCCGTTATGACATCTTCCGTCGTAACTACTGTTGCCGGCCCATCCCATGGCCCGGCACATAGTGGTCAATCGGCACATGCCACCAGAGTTGTTCATCCTGCAAGCAATGCCCCGCCTTCTTCTGATGCCATTTCAGCATGGGGGGCATATTCTCAGTACTTGCATGCTGTCCAAAATCCAGGCGGGCAAGGCCCTTATTATGATCCTGTCAATCATTATTTGTATACCTCCTTGCTAGCTCAACCCACTGTAGAAGGTACCATTCCGTTGAATGTGGCTTGGGGTACCACTAGTTACGGTGGTGGCCAATTCCGTCCGGATCAAGGGCAGCCATCTCAAGGACCATCATACCAAGGTCAACCATCCTACACACAGCCTAATTATGGTCAGTAGTATTATGGCCAAACCTATCTAGGTCAACCTGGAGGCTCCCAAGGACAACCCTACCAGGGACAACCTTCGGCCTCTGGTGGTCTGTCTTATACATATCTTGGGAAACCTTCTGGAAACCTGGGACAACCTTATGCTCAACAAGGATAACCTAGACCCTAGTCGGGATACCCTTCGGGTCAACCCTATGGGAATCCGGGACAACCTTACGCGCAGTAAGGACAACCTAGAAACCAGCAAGGCTACCCTTCTTGGCAAGGTGGCCAGCCTTACATGCAGCAAGGCCATCCCACTGCTCAGCCTAGTCAGACATCTGGTCTACAAGGACAACCTTCGGTTGCACAAGGACAACCAAACACCCAGCAAGTCCAACCTTTTGGGCAAGTAGGTCCGTCTCAGATCCAGCGAGGACAACCTTCCGGCCAGATGGCCCAACCTCAGTCTTCACAAGGATATCTTTCTAGGCCGGCTCAACCGGGCATGCAGATGGTTCCTGCTTCTCAAGCTCAACCCCGTTACCAACCCCATAATCAAACTGGCCTCCAGCCACAAGGTGGGTACCAATGCCAACCTTCTTATCAAATGCCGCCTACTTCCCAGGCTCAATATAGAGCCCAACAACCATATGGATACCAGCAACCCCAGGGGAAAAATCAATTCGCCCTGTATCAAAATTACCAACAGCTGCAGGCCACCCCTTATCAAAATTATCAGCAACCCAATGTTGCTCCTGCAGGGCAGTATGGTAACCAATGGGGCACTGGGGGGTAGAACCAGAATCAACCATCCGGTTATGGATATAACCCTTATGGACAAAGTTCCTATGGACGTGGTCCTTTTGGACCTGGCCTGTCCGGACAAGGTCAATGGGGGCAACCAGAAACTGGATGGAACTATGGTCCTACCTCATATCCGCAGATGTCCTTCAACCCGCAGCTACCATTTCTAGCGACGTTGGAACTGCCCGATGTGTCGAAGTTAACAAATGATCCTATTTTGCATAATCCACAATGGCCACCAGTTCCGACTAAGATACCCGGCGATTGTCCCAAATTCAACGGAAAGTCTGGAGAGGATCCTCAAGCCCATGTAATGACCTATCACCTTTGGTGTTCGTCCAATTCATGGCTTGATGATTCGGTTCGACTTCGCCTGTTCCAAAGGACTCTCACCGGCTCCGCTGCTAAATGGTATATTGAATTGACCCATGGGTCTTTTCAAGATTTCAATTCATTGGCTATGGCATTCCTCACTCATTTTTAGTTACCCATTCGGTACGAGACAGGGACCTATATCTCCATATGTCTCTCAAGCAGGATACGGCTACGCACATCTCTGATCATATACTTGAATGGAGAAGGCGTCGTCGGTTGATCAAGTTTTGGATTCCTAATCAACTCCTCACCGATTGGTTCACAAAATCCTTTGTCCCCAAGATTGCATGGGATATTGTTATAGGAGCCTGTGTGACTGAAGAGCAAGCTATCACGCGTGCTTAGTACCTTGACTTAGTGTACTCTCAGTCAGGTACTTTGTATGAGTATTTGCCTGATGCCCCGAGACTCGGTACATCCAAGGCTCCACCAAAGCCATCTGTTGATGGAGTTATTGGCTCTATAAATCCGTCGTCAAAAAAATCATCCTCGAACCCTAGGAAGCAAAAGTCGAATGCTTCTAATGAAAACACTTCTCAGGGTGGTTCAAATTCTGGAATTACTTCCGAGGTTAACGCCGTCCAGTCCACCACGACGAGTAAGGCATCGAAATGAAAGAAAAAGGGGAAAGCAAAGAATAAGTCTGAGCGACCTAAACAGGATTCCTCCAAACCTACATCCGAGGAAGGAGCTAAGCGCAAACCCAAATATCCTTGTCTCATCTGCGATGAGGATCACTACACTAAAGACTGCTCAAGGCAGTCTGAGGTTAGTCGTTTGTTGAAAGGTGCTCCTGGGATTTCTGCGGTTCTTAAAGAACCTTTCCCCTTTCAACAGACTCAAATGGTGGTTGATCCATCTTCGTCTTCTTCTCCCTTTGGTTCCCAAGTCTTCATGGCTGGATCCATTCCCGTTCATGTAATGACTCAAACAAAGGAGTATCCGTCATCCGCCGGGAAGGAGCCCGAGGTTCCCTCAAGCGCTCCTTCATCCAGCTCCAGTCCACTCCATATCGAGAGACCAAGTACTGAGACGACCATCTGACCCCCTCCCAAAGGAGTACTCAGGAGATCATCTTACAACCCAAATGCTCATGCTACTCAGCACTATAACATAGTTGAGGACTTAGCACAGGCTCCATTTGCTATGTCTGCCTTAGAAGTTCTCCAGAGCTGCCCCCCTCAGAGGAAGTCCCTGCTATCAGCCATCGGTGGCATCGAGCCGGAAGATTCGGATCTGATTACCTTTGATCTCGAGAGCCATGTCCCAAGGCTGCCTCATCAGATGGCCTTTCTTATACAAGTCATCATCAATTCAAAAACGATCCATCGTACAGTTATTGATGAGGGCACGTCAACTTGCATCATGTCTATTGCTTGTTGGAAAGCAATCGGGTCTCCAACTCTGAGCCAGTCTCCTACGACATTGGAAGCCTTCGATGGGAGAGAATCTTGTCCCTATGGTATTCTTCAACGATTGTCGATCAATTTAGAAGGGAAAACTGTTGAAGTAGAAGTTGAGGTCGTTGACGCAAATCTTACTTACAACCTCCTTCTGGGCCAGAGTTGGACCAATGCCATGTGTTTCATGGCTTCATCCCTCTTCCGTGTTATCCGTTTCCCTCACCAAGGGAAAATTGTCACGGTAGACCAACTCTCCTTCTTCGCTTCTTCTTCTGAAGGAAATGTGCCTTTCGTGGAGCATACCTCCATCCCTTTCGAGAGTGTGGGAGCTGAGATCTTCAAAGATCCCGCCCTTATGGGTGTTTTCTCACTCCCACCTCCCAACCTCGCCGCCATCAGTATGATTTCGGTTCGTTCTTATCCCTGGATCCTTCCCCGCATCGACCAGATAGAATCGTGGGGCGAGGAGATGCCGTTGAGCCCCGCCGAGCTCAACTACATTGAAATCGCTGTTGTATCAGCTCCTCCTGCTGAACCTGCTTCTTTAAGCGACACTCTTCACTCATACGACTATTCCCCTTGGCTTGGAGAATGTGCCTCCTCGGATCCATTAAAGGAAATATTTCCTTCCGATGAAGCCATCATGGAGACCATGTCTCTCGAGGAACCCCCGTGGTTCAATCTTCACCACCGTTCCTCGTTTCTCCCTACCCTTTGGGAAACGTTGGCTTGTCTCGAGCAGTTTGCTCCGTGTCTCCCTTCACAACCTCTTAAGATGCCTATTTAGGTCTATCAAGTATCGTTTGAAGGAAATTTTGGGAACATTACACAGACTCAACCTATCGACATCTCTATCAAACCAGGGATCGTCGAGAACATCTATATAGGAGTCACTTGCACTCCTGAGGAAATTCAAATCTATATAGCGCTTTTTCGCGAGTTCTGAGACGTCTTTGCATGGTCTTATGAAGAGATGCCCGGCATTGATCCAAACATTGTAGTGCATGAGATACCTATGTATCGAGGAGCCAAACCTGTTCGTCAACATTTACGCCCTATGCGCCCCCACAAGGCTGCAGCTATCAAAAAAGAAGTTGAAAAATTTCTTAAAGCTGGTTTCATCTACCCTATCCCACTCACAGATTTGGTCTCTAACATTGTCACTATGGATAAAAAGCAGGGTACTATTTGTGTCTATGTCGATTATCGTGATATTAACCGAGCCTGCCCAAAAGATAACTGCCCCACACCTTTCATTGACCAACTCATTGATGAGTGTGCTGGGAGTGAAATATATTCGATTATGGATGGATTTTCTGGCTACAACCAGATTAATATCGTGCCCGCTGATCAACACAAGATGGCCTTTATCTATCCGTGGGGTACTTTCGCTTACAAAAAGCTCCCTTTCGTTCTCAAGAATGTCGGTGCCACTTTTCAATGTGCGATGCCTTATGCCTTTCATGATGTCCGGCACATCGTACAGCCTTATCTGGATGACCTTCTCGCTCATTCAGCTAAGTGCCAAGACCATCCGTCACATCTCCGTGAGATTTTTCTCCACTGTCGACACTACAATATCCAACTTAATCCGCATAAATGTGTCTTCTGCGTAGAATCCAGTCGACTTCTTGGGTTCATTGTCTCCCGAGAGGGCATCCGCTTGGATCCCCTTAAAGTCGAAGCCATTTTTAATCTTCCTCCCCCTGCTTCTTTGTGGCAACTGCAGAGTTTGCAGGGAAAAGCAAATTTCTTACGATGATTTATCCTGAATTATGCCGAAGTGGAAAAAGGTTTCACGTGGTTACTTAAGCGTGACACCTCGTTTCGATGGGATGCCATAGCTGAGGAGTCTTTTGCACATCTTAAAACTCTTCTGGTTTCCACCCCTTTGTTGCGGCCTCCCAATTATCATCGCGATTACACGTTGTATTTGGCCGCTGCTGATACCACCATCAGTATGGTTCTGGTTCAGGATGACGACGATGGCACTGAACATGTTATCTACTACCTTAGCCGCAACTTGTTAGATACAGAAACTCAATATTCTTATGTCGAGAAATTGGCCCTCGCTACTGTTTGCGCTGTTCAACGATCCGTCATTACATTTTGTTGCGTACTACGACAGTGATCTCCGATTGCAGCCCCATGACCTATATTCTGTCATGCCAGTTGCTGGGGGGCAAATACTCGAAGTGGATAGTCATCCTCGAAGAGTTTGACTTGGAATTTACTGCTTCCAAGTCTAAGCAATCACTTGTCTTCGCTGAGCTGTTGTGTTATTTGCCATCCACTACTACCTCCTCTCAGTTAGAGGATTCTATTCCAGACGAAACTCTCTTCCTCATTAGCATCATCGATCCCTCATACGGGGATATTATTGTCTACTTGTAGATGTCCTCCTTCCTTCCCAAAACCTCTAAGGATGCTTGTCGATAGATCTGGCATCAAGCCCAACCATATCACATCATTGGGGAAACCCTGTACCGTCTCGGTGTTGATTCTGTTCTTCGTCAATGTTTGACTTTCGAAGAAGCAGAGAGAGTTCTGAATGACTGCCACTCTGGTGCTTGTGGTGGTCACATGTCTGGATATGCCACCACACAGAAGATCCTCCGTGCTGGCTATTTTTGGCCCTCCATTTTCAATGATTGCATTCTTGCTGTTCGTTCATGTCATGAGTGCTAAATTTACCAACGGAAGATGCGTGCACCCCCTGCTCCACTACACCCCATTGTAACCGTCGGCCCTTTTTCCAAATGGGGCATCGATTATGTGACTTGTAACACTCGCTCGGCCGGGGGGCATGGGTACATCATCGTTGCTGTTGATTATTTCACGAAATGGGCCGAGGTGATGCCTACATTGTCAGAAGACGGTCACACCGCGACGCATTTCTTGTTCAACCATGTTATTTCACGGTTAGGATTACCCCAAGCCATCGTCATTGATCACGGAAAACATTTTCGTAATCATATGATGACCAAGTTAATAACCCAATTGGGGCTTAGGCATGATAGTTCGACCCCGTACTATCGTCAAGCAAACGGTTAAGTGGAAGCCGTGACCCATACTATCGTCTTGTCACCATGACCCCTGATCATTTGATGTCAAATACTGCCAAGTCCGCTGTCGTGCTGCCGATATGTTCAAGAGAAGTTGACCTCTGCAGAATACTCAACTTCCCTCTAATACCTCACACAAAACAATTTTATCCTTCTCCGTCTCGTGTCGATGATGTGGGAAACATTATGGCCCACATTCGGTCAAGGTCACTTCATGTCCATTTTAGCTCATTATCCAGGAAGTTGACTTAGAGACTCCCTTTAGGTACCTTGGAGGCTGCATGCCTCAATGGTAGGTTCTTCATGTTCGACGTGAGATTTTCATTATTGGCCTCCGATCGGATGATTCTACGGGTGTTCGGCACCGACTCACTCATTCGCACGCCGTGGATTGTACCTATAGTACCTTGAGGACCATTGCCGTTATTGGTGGTACCTCTCGCGTCTGTTAATAGTTTTCATCATTGACTGGTAATCAGACGATGTTCTCGCATGTTCGACTTCGACTCCTATATTCGCATGCTTGAACTTGTACTTTGTTTGGGTCTAGTTGGAGCGCAAGACCCTGGGTTTTGTATGTTGGATCCAGGCTGCATTTTGTGGATTAGTATAATCACTACATGACTCATTCACTGGATGGCTACGACCATGCCTGAGTCCATTCATTGATCCTCATCGGATGGCTACATCCATACCTGGGATCTAGTTTTTATGTACTCTGCTATGGATGGCTGCGCCCATACCATGTACATCATGTATTTGAGATATCAGTTATATTTCGTGCAGGATCTTCGGCGGCCATGTTTTCAGTCGACCATGTTCTTGTAAAGCACTTCACCCCTCTCTCTCTCGGGCTTCATGCTTTAGGGGGCATCTGTTACATAGTATTTTGTCACCATCCCTGTTACCCCTTCTCCCATACATTGGAGGACCTATTCCAGGACCTGTGAGAAGTGACATAACCTGAAAACACCTGCATTGTATCCCTTAAAATATGTACTCTATATGCCCTGAAGACACCTTCTGCAAAATACCCAAAAATATAGCCCTTTGTCCATTGGCGCTGTTTCACAGTGTACTGCTCGCGACAATGGGATAAATCCTCCAAAGACGGCGCGCCAGCTGGCACTCTATCTCAGAGTCACACTAGTGCCAACCCAGTTGAGTAAAGTTTTTAACCATCAAACTTCTGAAGGTTCCTTCCACCTTATCTATAAACGAATTCCAGTTTGAATTGGTTCAGTTGGGCTTCATATCTCCCAAGGAGGGAAGTAGTTCTCCACCTTTCATGGAAGCTTCCTAATGATAAGGACAATCCCATGAATCAAGTGGATGGTCTTATCTTCTCCTCCTATCCCTATATAAGCTTGTTCTTTCCCCTTTGACAAGCTAGTGGGTAATTCTTGGTTAATGATTCTACTTTTCAAACTCCCAAAGTCTAAGGATTGCTAAGCTCATCTTGTAAGAGGTCTTGTGTATCCCTATGAGGCTAAATCTTTAAGGAGGAGATCCACGTCCAAGTGATCAAGGAGAGAGAGGCTTGTTCCCATCCCCTACAAGTTTTGCAAGGCATGTGTTGTTGATTCACCCAGCCAAAGGAGGATTTGACGTCAGAACTTGGTTGTATTCTCTTTTGTTTTATCAATAATAATAGACGACTATCATTATGGTTCCACTCATGTGTCTTTATTATGATGTTTGAGTTGTATCCTTTCTGACTGATACATAGTTGCATTTCCCAGATTTTGTGCTTGTATTTGTCTTTTTCTTTGCATGTGCAGGTGTCTATTCGCGGAGATCGTGAGGATTGTGACCAGCTGAAGCGAAAGAATGGAAGCAATGACCCTTATACGAATATAAGCATTGGATTTGAGGTAGGCTCTCATCTAGGCCTTTATTTTTCAATTAGGAACCTGCGTGTTAGCGTTGTTTGATTGTTGCTAGACCTTAGTTAGGCTAGTGGGATCGCCTTTCTCCGCAGAGGGGATTTACCTACACAACAGTATGCACCAAGGAAGCTTTGAGGACTAGCATGAATGCAAGTGAATGATGTGCATATGGTTTGGGAAGCCTTAGATGTGATTAACACATAAGTATGATGGATAGGATGATCTATGTGCGCACCTCGCCAAGTGGAAAAAGGTCTATGGGGAAGAGCCACAACCTGAGTGGTTGCACATGTTTTTCCATACTTTAGATGTTATACCCATGAACTGGTATATAGAGATGGAGCTCTACCATGGGACGAATGAATGGGATATCTTGCGCGAAGAGTTCTTGTTAACCTTCACGTTTGAGGATTGTTGGTGGGACACTGTCGATGACACGCTACAAGCAGTAAAAGCAACTATCTTTAAGATACCCCAGGAGCCAATAGAATTGATTTAGCCTGAATGGGCCACTCAATTGAGCTGCACATTGGAGTATTATAATGTAAACACTGAAGAAGACAAAGAGGATACGCAAAAAGTTAACATCTTAGGAACTGAAGACCATTGCAACGTTCAAGGACCACTAATTGAAGACCCTGACACAACTATGTTGGTAAAAACAAAGAAGGTGAACAATTGTACGAAAGCCAAACCTAAGTATGCAACACTTGATGACTACTAGGATGATGCGATAGTGGATAAGGTCGTTGAGTTACTCCACGAGTACTAGGACCTATTCCCGACCAAGATTATGGACTTGAAACGAATCATACGTGATTTGGGGATGATGAAGATCACATTAAAACCTGACGTGAAGCCAGTTAAGAAGAGGCCTTACCACTTGAATCCAAAGTACAAGGGAAGGGTCTACGTAGAACTAAACTAAATGCTCGCAGCAGGAATCATTAAACCAATGGAGGAATCTAATTAGGTAAGCCCTATGGTGGTGCAAGAAAATAAGTAGACGGGCGAGATAAGAATATGCGTGGATCTCAGAAAATTGAATGATGCGTGTGTACATGACCCATTCCCAACCCCAATCATAGATGAATTATTCGAAAATGTCAGTGGGCAAGAAGAATATTCTTTTACTAATGGATTCTTAGGGTACCACCAGATCAAAATCACGCTGGAAGATAGGAGCAAGACCACCTTTGCGACTGAGTGAGGCTGCTTTCAATAGACTATTATGTTGTTTGGATTGAAGAACGCGCCAACCATCTTTTTGCACATAGTTATTGCAGCATTAAAGGAATATATCCATAAGTTCCTAGAGGTTTATCTAGATGATTGGACTATATTTGGATTTGTTAAGCACCATGTAGCAAGCTTACGCTTGATGTTGGATACCTTTTGATGACACCAACTCGTGTTGAACCTCAAGCAGTGTACATTCCTCATTCCCTTTGGGAACCTGTTGGGATATGTGGTTTGTAAACAGGGACTAATGGTAGACCCTGTGAATATTGTGGTGATTCTGAATTTGGAAGAGTCGCAAAGTGTCAAACAGTTACGCACTGCCCTGGGACATACAGGGTATTACAGGAATTTCATCAAAAGTTATGCCTATATCACTGCACCAATGGAGAAGCTATTAAAAAAGGATGTCACATTTTGTTGGAATGATGACTGCATGAAGAGCCTAGATATACTAAAAGAAAAATTGGCCTCTGCGCCAAACCTAGCCTTCTTGGAATGGGATGAAGAGTTTCATGTCCATGTTGACACATCGTGTATAGCACTAGGAGTGGTACTAAAACAAGAGGGTGGAGAGGGCTTGGATCACCCTATCGTGTTCGTGAGTCACAGGTTTTCTAAAGTAGAAAAGAACTATTCCACCACTAAACGTGAGGGATTGGCTATGGTGTATGCACTCCAAAAATATCGACACTATTTCCTAAGGGGACACTTCAAGATGTATATAGACCATTCCATGCTGAAATACTTGGTCAATAAGCCCGTATTGGGGGGTTGCATATGTAGGTGGCTCTTATTGTTCCAAGAATATGATTTTGAGGTCATTGTGAAGCCTGGACGCCTGAACGCGGGACTAGATCAGTTGTCACGCATTGAGATGGGAGAGGAACCTACTAGTTTGGAAGAAGCATTACCTGATGCAAAACTCTTTACTGTGCGTGTAGCGGATGGACACTTTGAAGATATAATCCACTTTCTAACTACAGGAACTGTGCCAAAATAATAATCCATCCAACAGAAGAAGGAACTGGTGGTGCATGCAACATATTTTTCTGTCATTGTGGCACACCTATATAAGATGGCCAATGATGAGATATTGTGAAGGTATGTACCTGAGTTCGAACAAAGTTAGATATAATCTAGATTTAAAGGGGAACACAAAAAATTACAAAGATAACCATAAACATAGTGATGCAATGGAAATAATACTTCATTTCATTAATGTAAAATATTGAAATATGCTTACAAGCAGAAATGGAAATAAACCAGCTAAGGCGATGGTAGCTTATCTTTGAGAAGAGATGTGGCAGCTACATGCCTCTGAACTGTGTTACAATGAGGGTTGAAGGCCTATTTATTGTTGATAAATAATGGAAAACCCTAAATATCCAAAAGCCTAACCCTAGGAGATGAAATGCCAAATTGTGGGCCCCATTTCGAGTAAATTGGTAGATCAACCTCCCGAGGTCATAACTTTGGCATACGATCTTCGTTTCATGTGCACCATAACTTGTTAGAAATATCTATCAAAGGACTACAACTTTAGGAAGAGAAACATCAGCCCATGGACCCATGTTTCTCCCATTTTTCCCAAAAAGCGTTGTTTAGGGCCTTAAAATAGCACCAGAAGTTTAGGACCCGAAAGACTGCTAAAAATAGTAAATTGTGCTACACTTAAGGAAACTGAAAAATTAAAAGAGACAGTTGTGGGGGTCCAAGTGGGATACGTGGGTGGCCACCAACATCCACCTAGATCACGATCCTTGTAAACATGCATGGGGGAACTACAGGAGGGCACTCTGTAGGGTGAGCAACCACACAAAAGATCCTCTGCTCAAGGTTGTGGTGGCCAACCCTTCATCAGGATTC
Organism: Pinus taeda; assembly: GCA_000404065.3. Classification (NCBI taxonomy): domain Eukaryota; kingdom Viridiplantae; phylum Streptophyta; class Pinopsida; order Pinales; family Pinaceae; genus Pinus; species Pinus taeda. Next base: position 201,701 of record APFE031293005.1, read on the forward strand.
AAAAGCACTATGTAAGGCCTATCATGTATGTCAAAGAACAGGTAAACCATCACATAAGGACAAGATGCCTTTGAATCCACAAATGACATTGCAGCCCTTCGAAAAGTGGGTGATCGACTTTTTAGGCCCATAAAACCTGAGGGAAAGACAGGTGCAAGATACATTATCACTGCAATAGAGTACCCGACTCATTGGGTAGAAGCAGAACTAGTAAAATATTGCATGGCTGCCACTGCTGCAAAGTTTCTGTTTGAACATGTACTGACATCATTTGGATGTCTGAAGATCTTGATGAGCGATCATGGAACACATTACTTGAAAGAAACAATCAGAGCACTGATAGAAGAGTTTTAGGTGTATCATTAGAAAAGCACACTGTATCACCCCCAAGCCAATGGGATGGTAGAAGCATTTAACAAAATACTAGAGACTACACTGACCAAATTCCGCAATGCACAATGGAGTGATTGGGACCTACGCATACCTGCAGTACTATGGGCTTTAGAACAATGTGTAAGAAACTGACGGGATAGACACCTTTCTAGTTGGTCTATGGAGTGGAAGCTATCATGCCAATGGAAAATATTGTGCCTAGTTTGTGCATAGTAGCACTCATAGGTATGACGGATCGTAAAGCCCTAGAGGAAAGGTTTGTGCAATTGAAGGAACTTGAAGAGGGATGGTTTTTGGCTAGCTTCCATCAACAGGTACAAAGGTAATGCGAAAAGGCCTCGCATGATCGATATATTAAGTTGCGCACCTTCAACGTCAACAATTTAGTGTTAATGTATGACAGTAAGTTTGATAAATTTGTGGGAAAGTTCCGAATGCATTGGCTGGGACAGTATGTTGTTAAGGAGGTCACAGACGGAGGTGTGGTACAACTAGTAAGGCTAAATGGAGAACCTTTCCCAGGCAAGGTGAATGGCAGTCGATTGAAGCCATACACAAGTGGCCTGGCTATCTGACTAGCCAACAGAAGCATAGTCTTCACGCTCCAAATAGCCGGAAGAAGGAGTGGGACTATAAACTGATGTAGGAGATGCAAGAACAGATGTTAGGAAGTAGTTCTGACACATGGTATTGGAACAACGTGTATAAGAGATTTAATAGGCAGCTTCTCAGTGCATTGCCAACCTTGTAGCTGTTCAAGCAAACTTAGAGGGTCTCTGGGCAAAGATCTCTGCACCGACAGAGTGACTTGAGGGCAAGTCACAATGTTTGTGTTAGGGGCCTGTTGGGCATGGAATCCTTCCAAGGCATGTTTTGGGGCTTAAAACCAAAGTTTTGACTAAGTCCATTGTAAAGACTCCGCGATTTGTGGGTGTGGAGTGCAAATTCATAGTAGAGTCGTAGGGTTGTCTGCCCTTGTTTTTGTAATGTAATGTCAGTTTGAAAGATCTACACATGGTCCATAGACCATGGGATTGTATAAATAGAGAAAGGCTCTAAGTATATAAAAAAGCAAGATGAGTCTAAAGGATTGAGAAAGAATTGGATCAAAGTGTAAGTCGTGTCTTTGATTCGTAGAGTAGGAGAAGGTTCTGCAGCTAAGTGCGTAGAGGCCTAGTAGTCCACAGCTGAGCGCGCCGACCCCTGTAGCTGAGTGCACAAGGCAATTTGAGTCTGTAATCGTTGGAAGCATTAATAAAGAGAAGTTTTACAATATTTTTGTGTATCTTTTCCTAATTTATGTATTATTGGGTATGAATTGCAAAAGTTTACTCTCTATTTATGGCACGAACTCATATGAATGTGCTGAATAAGTAAATATAATGTAAGGCATCCGTTTATGCGAAGATAACTAACTGGTATAAGAAGATAAGTAGGACCTTAGGTGTGACTTAGAGAATTAGTACACTTCGCTACTCCAACAGCGTGGAAGCCCCACAACCACTAGTTAGGGTTGCGCGAAGGCGAATATATCAGGGCGCGAAGGCTAGGGAAGTGCACAAAGTAACTTGGGCAAAGGAACTAACAGTTGGACCAAATCAACCCCTCATACATCTCCAAGGTGCGGAAACCTACCTCCAGCACCCAGTGAAAGAAGTTGAGTTTGATTTGGATCACTCTTGGGAAACCTTCATGGAAGCTAAGAAGAGCTTCACTGAGGCCTCCACTTCAGGAAGAAACAATGACCTGATCCGGAGATGGACCCATCTATGCTCACTACTTTCTTGGAAACCTATATGAAGTTACTACGTGATAGTAAGGTTGTGGAAGTGTTACAGGAACTTATCAATAGATGTGCTAGGACTGTGCTAGGAGAACCGCACATAGTCTAGAAGATTGGAAAACGTAAAACAAGGATGGGGCATGAAATGAGACTCACCATGCAAATCAGAGAATATAAAATGGATCAAGTCGTTATGGATTTGGGATCAGATGTCAATGGGCAGACCTACACTGCAATGGTCTCCGATTCAGCTGAGAATGGTGAATCAGCAGAAAATCATACCCATGGGGCAATTGCAGGGAGTAACCGCGGATATTGACGGAGCGAGTGTGCTGGCAGATTTTCAAGTGATAGAGATTGTTGATGACAACAATCCCTACCCCGCACTCCTGGGAATTGACTGGGCTATTGATATGAATTGGGTAATCAATATGAAGAAGTGAAGGATGATCTTTGAGAAGAAACCATCGCATGTAATAATACCCCTGGATCCTGCTGAGTGATCGCAATATACGGAACTAGTCCACGACAATGAGAGTAATGATGATCTGGACTGCATCTATAAGATAATAGTGTGAGACCAAGACTGGGTGAATCCCACTGTAGATGGGCGGATTACATGGGAGTGTGAGAGTTCCTACAAGTCGGACTTCGATGAGGAAATAGAACATTGGAAAAATCGGTTACAGGAAGTAACTACGTTGAATTGAAATATGATGACATGGTCGCTACATTCCGTGTCATCAGAAGAAAAGAATATGCCTACTTATAATGGTCTAAATGAGGAAGATACCATCTTGGATGCATTTGAAAGGGAGGTGCTGAAAACACAACGCTTATAAGCCTTGGGCTAGGCACTACACGCTATGCCTACAAGATGGTGGGGTATGCACAAGGGGAGTTTTGATGATTGGTGTTAACACCCAGGTTGTTCCCTTTGACTCTAAGGGAATACGGCCGGGGTAACCACTAACCAATCTTTGGATTGCAACTTCTAGCCAAGCTGTAACCAGAGAGGGCTCTCTCTTTATGATTTGTCACTGTTCAAATGAAATTTTTAGGCTAGTTATGAAATGAATGTTTGGTTGTCTTTTATGTTTGGTTGGGAGGATGATTTTGATATCTTTTTAGAGTGTTCTCTGTAGGTGAAACTAATCCATTGGGTAATGGGGTCTGCAGCAGTTGCTTTCTTGAGATCCTGGATTAAGTGTTGCTGGGATTACAGGGCCTGTTTGTATTTCATAAAACAAACTGTAAAATTGTGAGGGTGAAGTGAAAACAACTAGCTAGGAGCATTTAAGAATTCCTTACTGAGCTGGGTAGTGGGGAAAGAGGTCTATTACTTAGGAGAAATTACTTGAATTCCTAAAACAAATAGATTACTGTGATGATATGGTGTGAAAAGTAGCACTTAAGAATTACTCTTTCATTACCATAACTGAAGAAAACATATGAAATAGCTTAGATTGAGCTCAGGGTAACCAATGATTAAGTCCTGAGGCTATTCTTTTTCCTTGCTACTTAGATATTGAGTACATGGAGAACATGAAAGACATATGAAAGTATAATGAACACATGTAAAACAAAGAGTAACAAGAAAACTTATTGAGCCATGAAATACACAGGAATCCTGCAACTTTCAGCCATACACCAGCCAGACATCAAAAACATAATGCTTTTAGAAATCCCATCATCTTTGTATTAGTTGTTTGAAAGATTTACAATCACAAAATAGCTCTCAAGAGATTTCTTACATCCGGAGTCCAACCCCTGCTAACAAATGCGAGGTGGAATATATAGAAGTCTGATTACAAAAATATCTCAGGCATTAAGTCATCTGAGAAGAAAATATCTTCTTACACTCGTACATGGCTTGTAGGTGAGAAGTAATTACAATCTTAAATGAGTTATAAAAGCTCTTAACTCCCGTCAGAGTAATATTGACCTTTGGGGCTCACGGAGTCGGTTGAGCGGCTTTATCATAACTGCTGAATGACTTGCTGTGTAGTTGTCACATTTTGTGTCTTCTTGGCCCTGCCACCTGTGCTTGCTGATGCTGTTGTTGTGGCCGAGTACCTATGCTGAGTTGGCTCAGTGTATTCATACCTGCTGATGTCTCTTTTGTCCAGCTGTGTATGCAATGCAAACTTTTTGCTGAAGAGAAAGATGTGATTACTTAACTTTGATTCAAAAGTAACCTTATTAGTTCCTGCCATGTATTTGGTGGAGGCAACTGATGCTTCAAAATTGACCCCATGGTCTCATCAGCCTCTGTATACTTATAAAAATGAGGGGGCTCATCAAATAAGTGTGTGACTTCATTTCTAATAAAAAACAAATTATCTAATCTATCAAAAAGAATTTGCTCTGTTACTGGGTCTGCTCCTGAAGATGTGCCTGGTGCTTCAGCAATCTGTGTTGCTGCAAAAGTGCTTACTCTCTTGACATATTTCTCATGTGAGAGTAATTTTCCTGATTCTAATAAGCTGGGGAGCCCTCTATCCTGCAAAGCCAAGAACCTATTATGAAATTTATTGATGTCAGCTTGCATATCCTGGATTCTTCTGTCCAGGGTTTGAATTAGGTTCTTCATTGTCAGGACTCTTTTGATTAAAGAGATTGTTTCAGTCCTGTTTCCAATTCCCATTCTCACCAGCTGGGAACTTGTCCTGTAATTGAGCACTTCTATCATCTTGGGGGCAATCTTAGGCATGTTGCCTAGAGATGCCCTTGCTCTCTGCAATTCTTTTCATGCTCTACTAATGAGTGCCACTTGCTCATATATGGCCTCAATATACTCCCATTGGTTGGTTATTGATTGTCCAATGGTGGTCCAGATAACTTGCTTGAGCTCTGCTGTAATTTTATCAAAACTGAGCTCCTTTTCTAGCTCTGCAATTCTCTTCTTTAGAGCTTTCACTTCTCTTTCCCTCTCAGCCACATTTTGCTTAGATTTGTCATATTTTTCATTTATCTTTGCTAAGCTGTCCTAGGCTTGGCTGAGCTCTGACATCTGAGCCTCCAGCACCTGTATTTCTTGCCTCAGCTTCTGCATGTCCAAGCTTTCAGCCTGCTCTATTGTTGGTGCTGAGGTGGTTGGTGCTGTGGTGTCTGGAGCATCCTGTTGTGCCTGTTGCTTTGGAGGGACAGTATCTTGAGGGGTTTCCTCAAGGTTTATTGCTCCTATAGGCGGCTTGGAAGATTGCCCTGCCTCCCTCCTCTGCAATGCTGCTTCCAATGTGGTCTCTGTATCTTGCAGCTTTTCTTGTGTTTCTATCAGCTCCTTATATAATGTCATCAATAAGGAAGCTGCATCCTTTTCTTGCCTCTGCTGGGCAACCTCGTCTGTCTGTGGGTGGAGAGTTGGGGGGATCTTCAATTTTTTCTTTATTGCAGCCATGTCTGCATCCCTCAGCTTAAGGACTTGTTGTACAGCCTTAACGTCATTGGGGTCATGCCCAAACCCTATGATTATTTCTTCTAGTGCCTTGATTCTGTTATCTTTAGCTTGGGAGGATGCCTTCTCCAATTCAAGCTGTGCTGTAGTGTTGTTTAGGCTATTCTGCAGCCTGTAATTAATCAAGGTCTTGTCTGCCAAAGTGGCATAGACCATCTCACCCATCTGTTTGTGGAGCTCGATCTAATCTATGGGGTGGATGTCTTTTGACAGGACTTCCAAATTAGTCTTGATATAGTCTGCAGCTGTTTGTGGTTGCTGCACTGTTGGAGTGAAGTGGCTCATGGTCATCTTGCCTTCCTGCACATCAAATGCAGACATGAGCCTTTGCTGATTTGCAGGAGCCATGTTTAACAGGTGATTGTAGAGCCAAATTTTTATTGGCTCACTCCTTCTTTTGGCCTCTTTGAATTGTTCTTTTATAGCTGCAGTTGTCCCCTGCTGCTGCCCTGAGGAGCTCACCTCTCCTAATGCTGCCTTATCTTGCTCCTGCTGCAGGGAGCTGGCAGAAGCCTCCATACTTTGCATCTCCTCCTCTGAGAAGGGATTTAGCCTTTGCCTCTTCTCTGATGTTTCAGTGAGGGGAGTTTCCCTCTCTCTCTTTCTGCTAATATCCTCCCTTTGAGGGGTTTGGAGGATGGAGGAATCTACCCTAGAATCCTGTCTAGGAGGCACCATAGGTGTTGTCTTTTCTTGGGTAGCTGTCTGGGCCTCTCTTTTCTGCTTCTCCTGACCCTGTTGGTCTGCTTGTTGCTGTTCCTGCTGAGGCTGCTGTTGATGGCCCTGTTGGCCCTGTTGTTGTTGGTCCTGTTGGCCTTGTTGGCCCTCTTGGCCCTGTTGGGCCTCTTGTTGTTCCATCACTTTATCCTTTCCCTTGCTCTGCCCTTGATTTGTAGTTTGCACTGCTTCTTGTTGTGTTGCAGAGGATGAAGCCGATGCTCCTGTTTGAGGATTTGGTAGAGCAGGCACCTGAGAAGGACATTCCAAGTCAGCCATTTTTAATAAATGCCTTCTAGCCCTTTCAACTAGCTCTTCTTGAGACACAGGCTCTTCTAATGTGTTTCTTCTCCACTTCGGTTGGTTAGCGTGTCTTAGAATGTGGAACATGCTCTCATGCTCATAGCTAGAGAGCTTGCATTTCTGTCTTCTCAAGGATATAAAGTTGTTGGGGTCATAGGGCTTCCAAAGGAAGCTTTGTTTTAGGCCAAGGCCTTCCAACATCCTATCTGCTTCTTTCCATACTTCTCTTCTGTTTAGGATGAAGTGGCCAAGCTAGTTTCTAACTTTAAGTTGTGCTTTTTTACCTTTTCCAGCAAAGTGCACCTGGTCGGCATTTCCAAATTTCCTGAAATACTCCAAGGCAAAGAGTCTCATGGGCACAAATCTGGGCAGCTTGTATGGGCGCAGCTCACACCCATATATTCTAATCATAGTGTAATGTTGGTAAAAGTACCAATCTCCTATGCTGTACGCACTGGACAGTTGCAGTATCCTCTGCATCTCATCAGAGAGTCTTGGAGGGGGTGCTGTCAAGAGCAGAGACAAAGCTGGATGGATGAATAAGTCTATGAACTCAGAATAAGTGTATGGTGAATATGCAAGTATGTGGAAGACTGAGCTCCAGTATACCACTGATCTTGGGTTTCCTGCTCCATCAGTTCTCTTGATTTCAAAAGAGAACTTCTCATGATGGTGATACAGAATGAGATGATAAATATATGAGGTGTATCTGAACACCCTCTCCCTGGACAAGTGTAGAAATTGCTCATGTATCTTGTCAGAGATATATGTAGCATAGTCATAACAAATGGGAGCCTTATCAGGGGTAATCATTGTCATCATCACCAGCACAGTTTCCTCTATAAAATCCATTGATTTATACCCCAGCACTGAGCTTATCATGTATGCCAAGTCTAGGCCCGGTTGATTTAAATAGCCATCAAAGATGGGAGGATGCAGCACTGTGTTAGATTTCTCGATAAACAACTGATTCAACTTTAGGATCTCTGCCTCTGTGAGTATCTTGGCTCCTTGATTGATTAGGTCCAGCAGGGATAAATGAACCAATTTCCTTTGAGTTTTGAATTGGACCATCTCCCTGATGGCCTCAGGGGTGGTGTAAAATACAACTGCACCTTGAGGGTTGAGCACAACCCTCTGCATAGGGTCATAGCAAACAGCACACAAGTGGATGAGGTCAGGGAACTGGTTGACCTGGGGCATCTTGAAGATTGGAAGGGAGGACTCCCAAATGCCTAGGATATCTGTTCCATCTCTGTGCTTAGCCCTGAGCTCATTTAACAAATGAATTTGAAATGTACATTTGGACGGGGTGTCCTCTGAGATTTGGTAATCTAGGTCTGCCAAATCTTGCCAGTCCAGCTCTCTCTGAGGAGCATTCAAGGGAGTAACATTGAGGGCTAATGATGCTGAGGGGGTATCCATGTCTGTTTAAGTGTTTCTTGAAATAATGAGCGTGCTAGCTGGGAAAATGGAATTTGAGAGGAATGCAGAGTAATAGGATTGGTCTACAGCAGAATAGGATAGTCCTGGGATCTCTGAGAAGACTTCTTATACAGTTTAGCAGACCTCCTTTGACAATTTAGGAGCAGGTTATGAGTTCACGATTGCACGAACAAAGAAGGGTTTTCACTAAAATTGAAGTGTAAAATGGCTCTGCCAATGTAATTCGACCTCAAATTGTCCAGGGGAGACAGGATATTCTTGGTTTTCCGATGAAATTTTAGTATTCTGCCATGTTCAGGTGTATTTTACAAGTAACCGTGAAAAAACCAGTTTGCGAGGAAATGGACGGGCAGATACCTGTTTAACCAGCAGCTTCGGGACGAAATAGTAGTTGGGTTGGCGCTCTGAGCTTTTGCGGATGGTCGGAAGTTGGCTGGTAGACTGCTGGTCGTAGTTTGCATGCAGACAACGCAGAGGTTTTTTTTGCAGAAAATAACAAAAAAAACGCGAAAACCCGTAAAATATGGCCTTTTTGCTTTATTGGCACGTTTTTTGAGTGACGTCAGCATGTGGGTCCGGGTTGGATGACGTCAGCAAGACGTCATCAGGTGATGTGGTGGCTTGAGACCGGTCCACGGGGGCGATGAGGTGGCGGCTAGGTGGGCGAATGGGGGATGGGGTGCGTGGTCGTGGCATTGACGTGGGTAACAGTAGGGCGGGGACGTGGGAGGACAGGTGCCGCCATATCGGGCCCCCTCCTGCACGGCAAGGAATCTGTCAGAGGGGCTCCGACGGAGTTTGGCCGCGACGTGTGTCCCCGCATGACGTAAGCGTCTGACAGATATCGGAAGGTATCTGTCAGACGTCGGGGGCCTTCTGATATCCATGAGAGCCGTTGATCTGCAGGCACACGATCGGACGGCTGTCGGGCAAGGAACCTGCACGGCAAATAAAGTCATCATTTTTTAAAGGTCGGACGTCGGGCCCCTCCGAAATTGCTATTGGCCGTAGATCTAGCAAGGTTGTGATCAAACGGCCATCGGGTCGATCAGTTGCGCGGAGGATAATGGACAGTGGGCGGGTTATAAAATAATATTTCTCAGCAAGCGCGCCCGGCGGGACCCTCCAGTTAATGGATGATTTTCAATATTTTCTAACGATTTTCTTTATTAAAATCAAATTTGCCCACCAACATTAGGAAACGGCAATAACCGAAGTATTTCATGCAAATTTTATACAAGGCATATGGGGGCAAAACTTTAGGAAAAGGGGGTTTTGATAAAATTATATGAAAAGGCGCAAATTGGCTCCCGACCTTAGGATAAGGCGGGGAAGGTATGTTTTCATGATATTTTTGCCCTTTAATGGTATAAGGGGGTCAAGAAAGGGTTTCTTTTAAGGGTTTTCGGGCAAAAATGGAGACTTGGATAGGGGGATGGGTTCAGATGGAGAAAAGGGGTTAAACATGGGTTCTTGACCTTAACCAGATGTTAATTCAATTCCCAGGAAGTAGAAATTTATGGCTATAGTGCCAAGGAGGGGATATTTATACAGTGTGTGGGGTTTATACACCATGGTGTTATAATAATAGGGGAAATGAAGTATAGGGAGCTAAATAATAGAGTTAGTTGTTACTGTGGGGGGAAAATATGGATGAGGATCAGTACAACCAAGTTTTCTTGAAAACAACTTAGTGTAAAGAGTAGATCAAAATGAAAAGACTTTTGCGCAAGAAATGTGGCTTTTAAAGGCCATAAGAACCATCACAAAGCTCTAAGTTTCTCTTATGTACACAACTTGTGAGGGGTGTTAGTAATGAGTGATATACAAATGGAAAAAGGAAGTTAGTCATGCTCCACTGTGTTACTTTGCCTGTACATGGTTAGCAAAGTTGATCTTGGAAGAAGCATCACTTCTGCAACCCCATCTACCTACCCAACTAATTTGCCTAACATTTTTTATTTCTTCTTGGAGGGTACACTTGGACTTGCAAACCCTTTGTGTGCCTTTTCTTTTACGTTGGCTTTTTTGTTTCATTTCCTATCTAATACTACCCTTATTCCTTCCAAGGCCCCAGATTAAGCAGTTGGGAACCTTAGTTTCTCTACCTAGTTACTGATCTGCCAAGATTAAACAGTTTGGACAGATTTCTTTCTCTATTCTACAACATAAATTGAAAACATGGCATGATCCAGATTAGACTATTGGGTCATCCATGAAAACTTTGTAATATGCAGGCATATACACACCTTCTCTTTTCTTGCAAATATGGAGCCTTTGTAGCAGTAAAGTGGAGCATATTTGGCACTTGTATTTGCCAATCATGAAATATGAAACCTATTGGTATAGGTATCCAACATAGCCAACATGTATCGATTTTTTATAATGCCAACTTTGATAATAAAGTGACATTTCCTACTACATGATTGTGGCATAGGAACCATATTCATATTTTTCAAGTACTATTTGTAATTCCATTGTAATCTTGCTACTATATATTCACCATTGGCCTATGTTCATCTCAACCATCTCTACATGGATTATAACTAGGAAACCTTGTTTATAAATGAGCCTTGCTTTGTTTCTCTAGTGTTTTTCAACCATAACATACAATTGTATTTAATGTTAATTCTTATATTTAACTTCTGGAAATACTATCACCTTATGCTTTTGGGCTTGCAAATTATTTCTAGTAGGGATGAGAGCCATCTCCTCTTCAATCTTACCAATATTCATCTAAGGTTCACTACTATTATTTCTTTCTTTTGATCTGAATTATCCTCTTCCTTGGCTCGATTTTGATTCTCTTTTCTATTGGGTTACTAGGTTCTATCTCTTTTGCATCTTATTTCTCTTCCCTTCCTTAACCACCCCTCCCAACACTTACCTACTTTTACAAGCTCCCAAGGTAAATGTGAGGTTTAGTGCTACTATGACATGAACCAAACTCCAAGTTTCAGTTAAGGAAGTGGGGCCTACGAACTGAACACTTAATGAAATCCTATAGGGACTACAGATCACTCAGGATCGAAAAAACCACCCCAAGTGATCAATCCCTAAGACGGAACCATTTTATATTGAGCTAACACCCCCAGCACACACAACACAATGAAATAGTGTCGTTATGAGGCCCCAACTGCATGCGCATTCCTCCTTGCATGTGGTTATAACCTAAATCCTCTAGTTCAGTGCCAGTGGTTATGAGATCTTAGCCACTTTTTCAGACTATCCTTTAGAACACTACCCAGAACTTCTTGGAACTTTCCAAAATCATTATTAACATGACAACAATTCCAAGAATTCAAACTTGAATCCAAAGCCATAACCTATACTTCCTAGTACACAATAGAAATTTCGTCAAACATACATAAACATGTAAATTACAAGTTATGAATGCATATATGATTAAAAATATATGAACTTAACCTGAGAATCACCAAGAAGATAAAATTCCCTCTCAAGTAGTTGCAACAACACTTGTTAGACCATGCATTCATAAATAGTTCAAATACTTATCAAATCATGAACAAAATCCATAGCTAAAGCACATCATAGAACCATGCTTATAACTAACATATAACTAGAATATTAACCATGAAAAATCAGCCATAAAAGCAAACACAATTTCTCATAGATAACGATAGGAAAATATCTCTTATTAGCATATGCAAAAACCAACCAAGTTAGGGACTTCCATGTAGCACCCAACCATACATTGGGCTGAACCAAACATTTCTTTCATCAAATCACCCTTGTGTCATATTCCAAACATGAATGTGGCATCTCATGGAATAAACTATGACATAATCAAAAAAGGACTTCACAGGTTAAACCACCTCCACCCTCAAGCTACTGTGATCTCACCTAAACTAGTCCTGACATCACAAAACCAAACTAGCTGGGATGCCAGAATTTCTTCACCATACCTTAAGGAATTTTTCTTTCTCCACCCACCAATTGAGGGCTTCCAAGAGAAAACCATCTCCACACCCAACCCTTGGGATTTTCCTGAGACCACCTCACCCAGTTCCAAAACCTTCTAGCAATCCAAACCACAACCAAGAATGAATCCCACCACACCATGGCTATCCAGGAAATGCCAAGGCAAGGATGAAACCAATGTCAAACTAGGGAAAACCCATAACAACAACAACAAATAGACCAAAAATATAAATTCATGTAGCATGTGATGAGCCTCATCATTGGGTAATTATATGGGCCTTAAATCACCTCCTAGCTATTAAAATCAATTATTCTCACAATTTATTACATGTTTTGATTATATTTTGTTTAATGAGATGAGTTAAAGTGAGATATTATGCCTAGTGGAATAATATGCATTGAATGCAATTTGGAAGAGAAAATCAAGGAATTTTGGCAAGACTAATATTTGAAACTCGAATGGGACAAGGGAGACACATTGTGGGAGGTAAATACTCCTCATTTACTCCTACTCTATTCGAATATTCCTCCATTAATCACACCATCTAGGAGTGCAATCAGCCAAGTCATGAAGATCAAAAGGCAGCCGAGAAAGTGATAGAAAAAGAGTTATTTCATCTCAAGTTTTGGAGCCAAGCCTCCCTAGATTTAAGGAAGTCATTAGGGACTTCAGTTGTATAAGTAGAGAGGCATAGAGCCTCATTAGCATTCAAATTTTTGTTGTAAAAACACTAGTTATTTTCGAGCTCCAGACTTGTGGAAGACATTGATGTAGTTTTCTATTTTGATAATGAAAATGAGCTTTTTCTTGATCTAGAACTAAGTTAACTTAGAGGGCTGAAACTCTTGGGTTAGGGCCCAACCCTAGTTGGAAATGCCCCTGTTCTTGTATCTGTATGCTTGGCTTATTTTCATAGATTCATGGTTAAATTGTTTTTAGAAGCATTTCATTGTAGGTAATGTATATTTGATTAGTTATTATTAGTTTGCTTCCATTTGTGCTTTTCTTTAGTATTAGGTTAGAAGGGATAAAAGGAGCACCAAAAATTTTCCATTAGGTGTCATGGCCTCGCCTCTTCCCTCAGGGATCATGATTTGAGGAAAATGCCCTTATGCAGCCCCAAAAAGACAAATTTCCATTTTCTAATAAGATTTAGAGTTTACTGTACTTGAACCAGAATTTGATTAGCTTTGCAAGTGTAGGATTTAATTAACATCTCTTCCATATTTATACTTATAGTATATCTCATCCATGATTCCATTTTATTCAACAAATTTCCTCATGCATGAAGTAGACGGCTAGTTTATTAAATTATGCTTTTCTAGCTTGTTAGGATTCTTGTTGTTTACATGACTTTTTGGAAATTATAAATGTTTGATGCAAAGCAGGTGCTTCAGAAATATAAAGAGATCTCATATTAGGAAATCACCTTCCAACTTCATCCATCAATAATCATTCCTTGATTTCACCAAGATCTTCAACAATCTCATCATTTTACATAGAAATTACTCCAAGCATGTTGAGCGAATCCAACCATCTCCTAACCTTAGTTTTGCGTTTTGAGTGATCTTAGGAATTTTATCACTCCATTCCACTGATCCACCACTTTCCCTAAGCCTTACATCACCTGCAGCAACCATCATTTTTCTCTCGGCTGTATCTTGTAGAAATACAGAGAATCCTGTAGGTTTTCTTGTAGTGGCTTGTTTTGAGACCGAATTAAGGGAAAACCTCTAGGAAGACACGCCAGGTCACCCAAGGGTCTCCAAAACCTTCCAACTATCTCCTAAATCTCCCAACCATCCACCAGCATCACTAAGCCACCTGCCACATCACCAAAAGAGATTAGGGTTTACACTTGATTTTCCATAAAAATAACAAAAGAGATTTATTTCAGTCCTTTACATGCATAGCAGTAATGTTTGATTTTTTGAACTTTCATGCTTGGGATAGTAGAATTTCATACATGTTAGCTTGGAATTATTGTAAAGCATAGTTTCTTAGCAATTAGTTAGGAAATGGTGTGTTTTAGCTTTGAGTTTATGTCTCTTTCGTTATTGCAGTAGATAAGCTTTCTCATAGAGTAGATTCCTCCTTCTTTCATTAGTTATCAAGCTTCTTCTGAATCCATAGAGGTATGGCTTGAAAACCCTAGTGGTCTCTCCCCTGCTAAACAGTGACAAAAGGCAAAACCATTGCTCTTACTTGTGTATACCACACTGTCACCTCCAAGTTTGTACAAACCTCGGGTTGGTAAAGTAAAGATGGTGGCTCCGGGAGTTGCGGCATTCTTGCTACAATACTGGTGCTCATCACTTTTGGCACCATTGTTGGGGAAGTGTCTGAGTGATATGTGATTTCTACTTTCTTTCTTCTATTTCTTATTTCTAAAATTCTGTTATTAGTTTCATTTCTGAAAAAAAGGGATTTAGTTTCTTCCTTTTTCATTCTGCATCCTTTGCTTTCCTTTCCATTTTGCAAGAAAGATTTCAATTAAGTAGTTAGTTTTTTTCACTCAGTCAATAGTTTTCATTTAGTCTGCAATTCCAATTCTGCAATTACTTTCAAGTTTGAAAAAAACGAAACAAAACAATTTTTTTTCTTTTTCATGCCTCATAGGAATAGGGATAACTTAGGGAATTTTTTGCCAAATACCTCCACTACTTCAAACAACCAACCTTCCCTATTCTTCGGTGGTTGTGAACTAGAGGAACCATTAGGTGAGAAACCAGACATATTTGAAGAACCTACAGGGGAAGAAGAAGAAGGAGAACCCATTCTTACTGAAGCTATGGCTGAAAATAGAAATGACAGAGGAAATAGATAAAGAGTTGAGGGTGCCTTCCCCATATGGGAAACCAAAACCAATGGGGATACTAAGATGAAAAATATAAGCCCTTCTACCCTTCCTCATTTCCATGGCCTAACCATAGAGGAACCAAACACTTTTTTATTTCATTTTGTTGTCATATGTCTAACCTATGACTATACAAATGATGAGCAGAAGTTGAAACTATTTACATCCACTCTCAAGGATGCAGCTTTGCGCTAGTTCATGGGTTTACCTGGAAATAGCATCACAACTTGGGCTCAGATGTAGCAAGCCTTCAAAAACAAGTATCATGACTACTGTAGGTCTAAATACACTAAAGAGGAAATTTTTAGGATGACCTCAGGCAATGATGAATCCCTAGAGGATTATGAAGAAAGGTTCCAACTTAGCTACAAAAGGTCCAGGTGCACACTTGACCCTGAGTCACTAAATTTGGTCCTACATAGAGAAGTAAGGGAAGATCTTCTAGATACCCTACACTTGTTAGTAGGAGGGGATATCTACCAATTACCCTATGAGGATATCAAGGCCGTCTTTAGAAACCATTCTAGGGAAGCCAAGAAAAAGGGTAGGGGTATTCAACCTCTAGTCAGTCTATCCTCTTCCAATTCATCCATCAAGGCTGAAATTCAAAATATTTTGGAGGATTTCAAAAGTGAGATGTTGCAAACCCTTGCCCTACAGATGGACACTATTCACATTAAGAGAAAGCATGAGGAAGCAGAGAGAGCCTTGGCCATTTTCAGTCCTAGATGCACCAAGAGCCACCCAAGGAACTAATGTCCATTGAATTCTATTGAAATTTTCTTAGCCTGTGAAGAAAACCACTCCACAGACAAGTGCCCCTCTTTACCTAGACTCAAATTTGTATATCAAGTAGCTGAAGGGGTCACTGAATAGTTATGCCACATAAACTAGAGGAGACCTCATGGGCCTAGGCCATACTAGCAAGGCATGCAATGTTCATCCCATGCATATTACAACCCCAACCAGATCATATCCATACCTTATTAGGGATCCCCTATTCATCCTTCCTAGTCTACACCTCCTCCTTGGTCCTTTGCACCTTAGCATCATTCCCAGCTAGTCAGCCAATCATTTCAACTATATGATCTGCCACAACCTCAGTGGCATTCACCGCTTCAGGGATGGAGGCCCCCATTCAACAATGTTCCAACTTTATTTCCTTCACCACCTACCCAACCACAAATTTTACACTCTGCTCCACCTGAACAACACTAGATGCCTGCCCAGTCAAATGTAAACCCAAACAATAGACAGACACAACAAGTATATAGTGGAGAGACCTTATATCTAACTTATGTTGTGGAGATTCAGGAAATCAACCTGAGATCTGGGAGAGTGCTCACAGAAAACCAACCTCTACCTCCACCTATGGAGGTTGAGGAATAAAGAGAGGAAAGTGTGCTTAAAGTAAATCCACCACCCTTTCTTGAGAGATTAACCCAACCACTCCAGCCTACCCTAGAAGAGACTAAACTTCTGGGAGAATTGAAAAACCTATGTGTCAAAATTCCACTTCTCTAAGCTATTAAAGATGTAACTATTTATGAAAATTTGATTAAGGAGAAGTGCTTCAAGCATCCAGGGAGGCGAAGAAGAGATTCCCCTACCATTAATGTCATTGGACAGTTGTCTGACTTAATGTTGGGACATGTAATCTATCCAAAGTATTTGGACCCTGGAAGCCATATAGTAAATGTGCACATCAATGGTACCATTGTACCACACACTTTGATCGATATTGGGGTTGCCATTAATGTGATGACCAAGGACACCATGCTCAAGCTCAACCTCCAAGGTTCATTTAGGAAGACCACAATAGTTCTGCAACTTGCAGACTGCTCCATAGTGACCCTTCAGGGAATTGTAGAGGATGTGATGGTCTCCATTGATTTTTTGGAA
Source organism: Pinus taeda (assembly GCA_000404065.3). Classification (NCBI taxonomy): domain Eukaryota; kingdom Viridiplantae; phylum Streptophyta; class Pinopsida; order Pinales; family Pinaceae; genus Pinus; species Pinus taeda. Next base: position 218,502 of record APFE031293005.1, read on the forward strand.
TATCTTGTAGATTTCCTAGTTCTCCAAGCTAAGGCTAATCTTACTGGTTACCCTCTCATCCTTGGAAGGCCGTAGTTAGCCACTGTCGATTCTTACATTAGTCACAGAGTTGGAAATATAACCATCAATAATGGGCATATGTCCAAGCATTTAGTCCTATACCCTCCTGCTCAGACATCTCTAGAACATGACTTACCTTTGTCACTGGAGAGGAGGAGGAAGATGAAGTTTATTCTACCCATATCTATACTTTGGAAACAACCATGGGAGGGGGACAGTAGGATGAAGATGATTTGATCAAACACATACTCCAAAGTCCAACTCCTAGTACATTGCCCTTACAATAAGTATTAAATGTAACCCATAAAAACCATCAAATTGATCTATGCTTAGTTGATTCCAACCCTATCTATGTCAAAACCATAGAATTTGGCCCCGAGAGAACTTTGAAAATCAATCCATCTCTTTTTGTTCCCCAATAAGAAAAGTTGTGCAACATGCTAAAGGAACTTCTGGATGCTTTTGCTTGGAGTTACCAAGAAATTAAGGGAGCGCACCCCTCGGTGTGTACTCACCATATTTATATCAAGGAAGGTTGCAAGCCAGTTCGGCAACCCCAAAGGCAGATGAATCCAACTCTTAAATATATAGTCAAAGAAGAACTGCAAAAAGTGCTAGATGCAGGATTCATTTACCCTATCTCAGATAGTGAGTGGGTCTCTCCTTTGGTGTCAGTTCCAAATAAAAATGGTAAGTGGAGGATTTGCATCGATTACAGGGAGTTAAACAAAGCCACAAAGAAGGAACATTTCCCTCTACCTTTCATCAACCAAGTGCTAGATGGCCTGGCAAGGAAATTTTTTTTCTCTTTCCTAAATGGATTCAGCGGGTACAATCAAATCGAAATTAGCCTGGAAGACCAGGATAAATCCACCTTCACTTTTCCTTGGGTTACTTTCGCCTATAGGGTCCTTCCTTTTGGCCTATGCCATGCTCCTGCCACTTTTCAAAGAGAATTTGAGTATCTTTTCCAAGTTAGTCCATGATGCAGTAGAAATATATATAGATGATTTCACACCTTATGGAGGTGATTTCGAGGAGGCTCTGTCCAACTTAGGCAAAGTTCTACACAAGTACATTGAAATGAACCTATCTTTCAGTCTGGAGAAATGTGAATTTTTTATGACTGCACGGACCATGCTAGGTCATTCAATATCTCAATAAGGACTGCAGGTGGACCCAAACAAAATAGCTATCATCCAAAGGTTCCCACCCCCATAAAATTAGAGATATGTTAGAAGTTTTCTAGGGTTATCTAGATACTACTGAAGGTTTATAAAAGACTTCAACAAGTTGGCTTCTCCTTTATTTGGGTTATTGGCCAAAGACTCTGAGTTTGTATGGTCAAAAAGTTGTTAAGAGGCCCTAGACACCCTGAAGGACAAGTTAACCACTACACCAATTCTCCAACACTCAAATTGGTCCCTTCCTTTTCATACTCATGCTGATGCTTCACACATGGCCATAGGAATAGCCCTAGGCCAGATAGATGAGAAATTTCCTTATGCCATTTACTTTATCAATAAGAATCTATCAAAGGCTGAACTAAACTACACAATGATTGAAAAAGAGCTCCTCATTGTTGTGCATTCATTAAATGAATTTAGGCATTATATTATAGGCTATCAAACATTTGTACATACTAACCATGTTGTAGTCAAATATTTAATGAACAAACCTGATGTGAATGTCCGGATTATTAGATTGTTACTTTTATTATAGTAATTTTATCTAACTACTATTGATAAGCCTAGCAAGGAAAATGTTGTTGTAGAATTTTTGTCCAAATTGACTTTCCCTGTAGGTGAGGAGGGAATGGTTGATGATCAGTTACCAAACGAGAACTTATTCACCATCTCAGTTCTCACTCCATGGTTTATTAACATAGAAAACTATTTGGTATCTACACAGTTCCCACCGAATTGGTCCTCAAAAGAGAAAAGCAAGATTTGGAGGAAGAGTGCCCCCTTCACCTAGATTGGGGGAAACCTATTCAAACTTGGCCCAGATCAAATTCTGAGAAGATGTGTCAGGGAGGAGGTAGTCTTTGACATCCTTCTGATCTATCATGATGGGCCTTGTGGAGGTCATTTTGCAGTAAAGAGGACATCATTTAAAGTGCGGAAAGATGGGTAGTATTGTCCCACTCTTCATTAGGATGTGAAAATATATACTAGTTAGTGTGATCGATGCAAACGGATGGGAAAGCCTACTCCAAGAGATGAAATTCCTCTGCAACCTCAAGTGACTTTTGAGCCATTTGACAAGTGGGGCATGGACTTCATTAGACCTATTGACCCTCCTTCCAAGAAAAAGCAATATATCATTGTGTGCACTAACTATCTGATTAAGTGGGATGAAACCAAAGCAATTAAGGAAGCAACAGAGAAGGTGGTTGAGTTCTTAAGGGATAATATATTTTACAAATTTGGGTACCCTAGAGAACTTGTCACTGATCAAGGCAGCCAGTTTACCTCCAACATGATTGAAGACTTGCTCAGCCAGCACAAGATCAAGCATAGGACCTCCACTCCCTATCACCAACAAACTAATGCAAAATTGTAGGTAACCAACAGAGTGCTGGAGGACATCTTGACTAAAGTGGCTAGCAGCAGTAGGAAAGATTGGGTAGATGCACTAGTTGAGGTCACCTATGCCTATAATACCACCTAGAAGACCACCAATGGTTTCACACCCTATGACCTAGTATATGGGAAAAAGGCCCTACTGTCCATTAAATTTGAGTATAACACATTGAGGATGGTAACCCAACTAGATCTAGATCTCAGCAGTGCAACAAAAAGAAAGGTTGCTCTAGTTGAATGGTTTAGATGAGTTCAGAATGCAAGCCCTCCTACACATAGAGGTAATTCCACTTCAAGGAAGATCTGGCATGATAAGAACATCAAGGACAAGTAATTTCAGGAAGGTGATTGGGCTTTGTTTTATGATTCCAGAAATAAAGACTTTAAGGGAAATTTAAGGACAATATGGTTAGAGCCTTATGTTATATAGAGATGTCATGCTAATGGTTCAGTGCAGATCATAACCATAGATGCAAAGGCCATTCCTTTACTTGTTAATGGGCACAGACTAAAAGTTTACAAGAGGCCATTTTCAAGGTAAGAGTTCATTGATGGTATCAATAAAACAGTGATGGTGGTGGAGCAAGTTTCAGCGCCTTCATCATCAAATCACTGAGAAAATAAAAATAAAAATAAGGACTCATGTGAAAACCTCCATGAGGTGCCAGAGTCTTACTATTGGGCTGAAAACCTCTTGGGGCGGCCCAATGGTGCCAAAAAAAGAAAAATTTTAAAAAAGGAAAAAAATAAAAAAGATAAATAAAAATATCTTTGGTTGAAACCTCTCTTGAGGCGCCCAGGGCATGCAACTAGAATGAAAACATCTTGGAGGCAGGCTAGTTGTTTTACAAAAATGAAAAAAGAAAAGAAAAATTCATGAAATTTTTTTGCAAGTTAGCAGGAGGATGATCAAAAAGCAAAAGGGAATAAAAAAGGGACCTATTCCACTCATATTTTTGTTCCCCATCCATTATCCTTCATCATTCCACCATTCCTTTTATATTCTTCACTCATTTTCCTTAGTTTGCAAGGGTACTGTGTTTTCTACAGGATTTTGTGTAAACCTACACGATCCCATGAAAACCTATAGGATGATCCTCTAGAAATTATAGTGGCTTCAGAATCCTAAAATGAGTAACCCTAGGGCAAGAAAATGACCTGCCCATGGCAAAAAAATAAAAAACATACATGTTATAGACATATTTGAGCACTGCACCCCAAACACATATGTCCATAAACCAAGGGATTCTAAGCCCCTAAAAATGTTGTTTCATACCCTAAATGAACAAGGTCAGCTGATTACATCATTTCCCAGAAGTTCTCCCGGAAAAACTACTCAAAACTAGTCAAAACTGGACCATACAGACTACTCCATGCTGCGGGTGTGATGCATCTCACCTGTTACACATAGAGGGTGCAGTGCAAACTGAAAAACGCTTTTGTAGGGTGCGACGAGCGAGAGCAGACAAATGGCAGAGGCAGTTTTCTAGGTGGAAACCCAAAGAATCTTCTAGAAATTGCTCATTTGACACTTGCCTCTCTGAATTCGCCTAGGGATGAGTAAGAGATCATGAAATCACCAAGTGGAACCAATAACTATCAGGGAAATGACAATAATCAAAATCCCAGAAGCTGACTCACCCACCTACAAATATCTATATATGGATCCCTCATCTTAGAGATCTAGAGGCTGGAATTTTGTATTTTGTAAGGAAGTGTTGTTGGTTTCTTTGTGAAGCATCATAGTGTTGGGTGATCTAGCTTCTCATGAGGTGAAGAGGGCTTTCATGCTGGGAGGATGGCACTGGGTCAGACCACTGGGTTGTAATCCTCTCTTGTACTGCTTTTATCAATAAAGCTATTTGAGTTTTCCTCCATATTCTTGTATATTTTTGAATCTCGTATTGGTGTATGCATTTGTATGGTCAATATACATCTGACCTTATATTGTTTATGGCTATATATCTCTATGATTTGATGGTATTATGCTACTTTGACTCTACAGGTGTTCTTTGAAGCAAGACAAGCGAGGAAAGAGTGGTGAAGCTCTGTCAAAGGAGGGAGGAAACGAGCAAGGAGACAAGCAAAAGATTGAGGTTGGTACTCTCTGCTTCTCTCTCATCTATCTCTCATAAAGGAAGACACAAGTAACTTTATTTTTTTTTTCTAAGATAGCTACCCATCTTAGTGGGACTAGCAGCTCTGAATGGACACTAGTTTTCTCGGTAACAAAATGGCGACACCACTAGGGAGCGAATAGTTTGATTGTTAGTCACTATTGTTTGCTTTATAAACTACAGATGGAGCCTGAAGTTAAGCTAGATAGCCTTAGAATTACTTTTGCTATGCAACTACAAAGTAGATCAATGCTGCTTCAGTCAATCTTCAAGTTAGTTTATGAACTGAACATCTGACTTGCAAATATTCTAAGTTCCCTGGTGGTAGCTCAAATGACCTCATTAGATCATCCCCTATACTTTGTGTTTAATTCCTATCATAAGCTCAACCTAAACCCCTAAACTTCGCTGCAAACTGTGAGCAAAAACCAAGCTTAGTCTCATCCCTGGACCATCGCACTATCTCCCATTGGCAACCTAGATGCATCACAACTCCTGTGTGTTGTAGGTGAGATGCATCCTTGTTTCCCTGTGTTACAAGTGCGATGATTGATTGAGACTATTTCTGCCTCCAGATTTTGGTTTTTTCTTCATTGTCTTCAGCTTTATTCAGTAGTTTTGTTGTCTATGATCAGTATATCATTGTTGAAAACTTCTTCCTCTTCATTATTCAGCCTCATTGATAATGAATTGTGAATGTTTTTTATGTATTTTTCATCATTTACAGTCCTCCTTTGCAAAAAGTATCTTAATCAAATTGTCATCTTTTGATTTGAAAGTGTCGCAAGTGTCGTTTTCAGTAAAATAAGAGAGTGTCGTAAAGTCTTCCTCTTGTGGATAGTCGATTACACTTTTTCCATTGTATTTGATCTGAATCATCAATTCTTTGAAGTGTTGAAAGAAATTTTCAAGTCGAAATTGAAAGTGTCTTCTCAATCTTCCTTTCGTTTTTGAAAAAGAAATTGCTAAAGTGTCGCTTTGAGAAAAGATAGTTCAGATTCGTACTTAGTTTTCTTTTTGTCATTATCACATTAAGGAAACTGAAAAACAAGTGCATGCATGTGCATTTGCATTTAGACTGCATGCAGAAATATATTTAGGACAATGCATCTTAGTGTGTGCTCTCTGATCTATGTTGAAATAATTCTACTTCTCTTTCCTTAGTAGCTAGGATTTTCATTGCTAAAAGAAAATAAACCACTGTTTATCATCTTAGATTGCATATTTAGGAATTGTATATCTACATCATGTGGTGAACCTTAAAGGAAAACTTCTTAAGAAAGATCAACTATAAAATAAACTTCAATGAACATAAAAATTCTTTGGAACCTAACGCACGACATCTAGAAGTCTAGGCTAGAGACATATTACAGTGCCGTAAAGCCCGGTAGCTATCATTTTCATCACAGGTTGGGTGATTCCTCCTCTTTGATACGACAAGTGCCAGTACAGACTTGTGCTTCCACATACTGTCGATTATGTATTGGGAGACCACAATAGGCTATATCCTTTATCCTTAGGAAGCCATGTCTACTGCCCTATCGATCGCAATGCACTGAACACAACATTCGGGAAGATTGACTTCCATAAATAAAAAGTATTCTACAGTTTTGTGATTGGTTTGGCAATCCCTCTCTCTAGATTTCTATTTTAGTCACTTTCATTCCTTTTCAGACTCCTTAAAACAAAAGGTCCATCTCAGCACTTGTCACTTCAGGCTCATTAAAAATCAAAGGTGACTAGAGTCATCTTTAGCTTTTTATCGACTCTTAAAAATTGAAAAAGCAAGTTGTGTCAAAGAATCATAAAATTTATTTTAATCGGAATAACATCATTGTTCCCTTGTTGGTCTTAGTTTGAGAAAACGGAGTCCACCAATCAAGGATTTCTCTTTGGTGGGAATCCTATGCCTTTCTCTTCTTGGGGATATGTTGGTGCTCCACAGATGGCTACATTGTCCCCTCCAAGACTCCTAATTGGCCTGCTAGTATGGCTTTTCTTGACCTCTGTCATTCAAAACACCGTAATTCCTCAACAATCAAATCAGTAACCAAATGATACTAAAGTTTTTCCCCCACCTTCTACTTCGTTTGTTTCTCCCTCTCCTTCTTCCTCTTCGCTTGGTGAAAACACTAAAAACCAAGTAACTGAGAAGAAGAAGAAAGGGAAGGAGAAGAATAAGAAGAAGCCAATGGCAAAAGGGGGCAACCATGCATCGTCTAGTGAAAATACACACACTGCACCATCCAAGCCTAAATCTCCATGTGTCATTTGCAAAGGAGACCACCATCATCGAGATTGTCCTTGCATCCCGCGGATCTTAAGGGACCGATCTCCCCACTTGCACAATCTGGTGTCCTCAACCTCTAACAATCATGTTGAGAGTACACCATCAACTAGTGAAAAGAAAGTCAATGGACAAAAAGGAAGATCTAAATTTCCTTGTAGATTGTGTGAAGGCGATCATGCCCTCTACCATTGTCCCTTCCTGGATGAAGCTAAAAGGGTCTTGGATAACCGTCCAGCTTCACTGCACTGACTTCCTCTTGGATATAAGAAACTCTTGTCTAGTCCATCACTAATTGAAAATCTGATTGAAACACCTTTGTTGTTGGTTGAAGCACCTATCATTGAAGATAAACCCTCTGAGTCCACACTGGACCAAAGTCAATAGGTCGAGATGGCAGTCGACTCAGTCTTGTCTTCAAAAGGTCCACCTTCAGATGATACAGTTACCAAAGAGAATGAGAACGACACTGCTTAATTTCTTTTTGTTAACACAGAACCCGATGAACCTAGGGGTAATCTACCCATTCCTCTACCGCAGGAAGGAGTTCATCAAAGATTCATTTGGCCATTTATTCAGTCCCTCCTCCAAGCAATCTAGTCATTTCCTTCGATTGGAATCTACTAGGGAGACCCCTCCTACCATCTAATGTACCATTCTGAATCATAGTACAAGCTTACAGAATGATCATGTTTGGTACAATCATAGATGAAGGGGCTTCCGTGAGTATCCTTTCCTCAATCGCTTGGAAAGCATTTGGTTCGCCATCGCTTCTGCCTGAGATTCGAAACCTGTTAGACTTCAACAAAGGAACGAGTTGACCGTTAGGTATCCTTCCAAATTTGCCTATAACTTTGAGAAGGAAAAATTTTTATCTGAATGTGATGGTAGTCCAAGGGCCATTAGATTACAATCTACTCCTTGGACATGACTACATTTATAGCATGGGAGCTATTTTTTCCTCACTCTTTAGGGTGATGTGTTTCCTGTATGAAAGCAGAAGGGTCCAGCTCGTTGACCAGCTTTCATTTCCTAATTCAAACATGGCTAATAGTCAAATACCATCCCTAACTGGTCTTTTTGCACAAGGAATGTCTCATCAACCTCCAGTACATCCACCTGATAAGCGTGAGTGATTCGGTGAATGTGACTAAACCCGAGGGGCATGCGCCCTAGTCTGCTTCGGTAGGAAAACCCTAGATATAAGGTAGGTTTTTGTGTAGGATATATGACTAGTTTGACACACTTGTCCATTTAGGAAAATGGGATTAGACTGGAAAAGGATTCCCTCATCAAAGGTTATGTGAGTGGAAGCTCGTACCATTCACCTTTGCCCATTTCGATGGGCAGAGCCAAGGAAGTGTTTTGTCGACAAATGTGAATGGAACAATGTTGCTTTAATGCAAGAACTTCCATATGGTAACCTAGAAACTCTGCCTCTCTTTACACTTGGGGCCATGCAAACCTTTTGCATGTGAGTGAAAAATAACCTTTTATTTTTGTAGTTTGTACGCTTAGTTTCTTAGTTTGTAGGCTCTCAACCCTTTAACCTCATAGGTTGGTCATTCCTAGCTTACAAAAGGCTCTAGAGCAAAGTTGCACATGGGGCAAGCTCCCTAAAAAATGAACCTACTGATGAGAGATATCCTTATTATATGACGGGCACGAAAAATGTTTCCGCAAAGTTCAAGCTCGTTAAAAAATAAAACTAGTTATGAGCATATGTTCCCCCAGAGTTCAAGCTCATTAAAAAATGAACCCACTTTCGGTAAATAACCTTTGTGATCACATTATTATCAACTTTTGAGCCTTGGTCGTGTTCTTACCATCACCTCCACTTTTTAGCCGATCATCTGCCTCCACTTGATTGTTTACCCTTTTGAGGAATAGCTGCGATGAGTGATTATGTTAGCCACCTTCTTTACACTATTGTAATTGAAAAGTTCCAAACCTTACCTTGAACCAGCTGCTACCCGAAAATATCACTCGTTCCTCAAAGACGAGTCTCTTTTAAGCTCTTTTTAGACTTGTAAAATATAAAAATATTGTCGAGCAACTAGCCTCTCCAGCTCATTAAAGTTATTGGAAGTGCCATGCCTCCTCTAGATTTGAATATTTTTGGACCTGAGGAATCATTACACAAAAAGATCGAGCGCTTGTCTTTTTCGGCTCGTTAAAGTGATTGGAAAAGTCATCCCTTTCATATTATTTTATACTTTTCCAGACTTAAGGGATTATACTACGAAAAAGGATTACTAGAGTTTCCTTTCTGTCTCTTTTCAGACTCTCTAAAATTGAAAAGGACTGAGTTATCTTTGTTGTTAAACTCGTTAAAACAATAGCAACAAACTTGTCCATTATAGACAAGAGTGAGTTTCATTGTCACTAAGCTCACTAAAATATAGTGACAGGTTTGCTTGAAGGGAAATTATAGAACAAGCATATGTTCTCCTCCTCAAGCTTGACAAAAATGAAGAGGTAATGGTCAGAAATGACTGGGGAAAAGTTGGGAAGAAAACTTGAAGAACTTTATTGGTAGCGGGTCGCTCTTGAACATGACACTTTCACTCTATCACCATGATTGAGTCAAGTTGGGTTATTCCATTCACCGATCATATCACCATTGATCCTTCGTACCATCCATTTTTGGGGTTAACACTACCAATCCATTTCAGTGTCGCCGATATGTTCAAGAGAAGTTTCTAAGAGAATTCACCAACCTAGCTTACGCCTCATCCGCTAAAATACCTTCACACTCCATTCTTTCATGACCACCACCATGAACCTTGTATCATCAGATCGTTTTCACCTCGACAAAATCATTTGCTCTGTTCCATGTCGTAGATTTGGGATTCATTAAGGCCCTCCTATAACACTTCACTTCTTGTCGACATCAGCTCATTATCCAAGAAGTTGACTTAGGAATAACCCTTTCATTACTTTGAAGCTTTCATGCCTCAATGGCAAGTTTCTCACTTCCGGCGACAGGTTTATATCAATGGCCTTAGACAGAAAGATTTTACGTGGTGTTCGACATCGACTCATGTATTCACACCACGTGAATTGTACTGCAGTACCTTGAGGGACATCATCGTTATCGGTGATTCCTCTCGCACCTGTTAATAGCTGACATCATTGGCTGGTAATCAGGTGATGTCTTTCCATGTTCGACATCAGAACATCTTTTCATATGGATCGACTTGTACTACGGGCAAAGATTGAATGAGTTTGAAGACCCCGGATCTAGTTTCATCCATCCGAGCTACAATATATTCAGGAAAATAAAGACATCAAATGTACATCATAGCTGCATAAATAATCATCCAAGTTAAGGGATGATGGCTCTACCAGAATCATCAGTCTATCACACAAACGGTTGTCTGTCCTATGTACATGAAAATGAATTTATAAAGCTAAGCATGGGAATGCCTGCCTCAGCTAGATCATGAAAATATTATGAATATAATGTATTGTATTACATCTTATTACAGGTCATCTTCCAGTTCGAAAAACCCCGGTTCCTCATGAAAAAGCATTTCACCCGACATCAGAAGATTTACAACCTCATGCTTTAGGGGGCAACTATTATAGACATATTTAGGTACTGCAACCCCAAACACATATGTCCATAAACCAAGGGCTTCTAAGCCCCTAAAAGTGTTGTTTCATATCCTAAAGGAACAAGGTTAGTTGATTACATCATTTCCCAGAATTTCTCCCTGAAAAACTGCTCAGAACTGATCAAAACTAGACCATATAGACTGCTCCATACTGAGGGTGTGATGCATACTGAAAAATCCCTTCTATAGGGTGCGATGAGTGAGAGAAGACAAATGGAAAAGGTAGTTTTCTAGGTGGAAACCTAGAGAATCTTCTAGAAACTTCTCATTTGACACTTGCCTCTCTGAATTCGCCTAGGGATGAGTAAGACATCATGAAATATCCAAGTGGAACCAAGAACTATCAGAGAACTGACACTAATAAAAATCCCAGAAGCTGACTCACCCACCTACAAATATCTATATATGGATACCTCATCTTAGAGATCCAGATGCTGGAATTTTGTATTTTGTAAGGAAGTCTTGTTGGTTTCTCTGTGAAACATCATAGTGTTGGGTGATCTAGCTTTTCATGAGGTGAAGAGGGCTTTCATGCTAGGAGGACGGCACTGGGTCAGACCACTAGATCGTAATCCTCTCTTCTACTACTTTTATCAATAAAGCCATTTGAGTTTTCCTCCATATTCTTGTATATTTCTAAATCTTGTATTGGTGTATGCATTTGTATGGTCAATATACATCTTATCCTATATTGTTTATGGTTATAGATCTCTATGCTTTGATGGTATTATGTTGCTTTGACTCTACAGGTGTTCTTTGAAGTGAGACAAGTGAGGAAAGAGTGGTGAAGCTCTGTCAAAGAAGGGAGGAAATAATCAAGGAGCCAAGCGAAAGACTGAGGTTGGTACTCTTTGCTTCTCTCTCATCTATCTCTCATAAAGGAAGACACAAGTAACTTTATTTTGTTTGTTTCTAAGTTAGCTACCTGTCTTAGTGGGACTAGCAGCTCTAAATGAAAACTAGTTTTCCCTGTAATAATACATCATAAATTCATTACCATACCTCTTTCCACCATGATCACCCTTGAATCCATCATTAAAAAAAAAAATCAGTTTTCAAAAAAATTCACAATCTTCAAGGGAAAACACAGAGGAAAATGAAACAGGGAGCAGAAGGGAACAACACCTGAGTGTGCTTCTCATTGTTCACACTCCTAGACCTCCTCTCTATCCATGTCATCATCCTCAAAGTCCCAGTAGAGGAAATGATTAAAAATTCTGAGGGAGAAGCGGCTACAAGACATCCTCTAAGAAATCTTGTAGCAGCCTATCCCACAAAATAAAAATCATGAGTAGCAGCAAGCTTCCAACATGATGATTTAGGGGAGGAAGAAGATCCATAGAAGAAGCAACACCATCATCTTCAACACCAAGTACCTTCACATCAAGGGAATCATCAGAAGGAAATGAAAAAAAAGGAGGAAGGAAAAATAACATGCAGTCAACACACAACAAGAACCTCATGTCTTCAACAAATTGTAGCAAGATATTATCACCATAGGTAAGTATCCCGCTTCACTCTCTCATTTGCATAATGTAATAAAAATATGTAAAGGTTGTGATCGAGTTGGTTTATAAGCAAAAGGTGGCTAGTTAACTTTGCCACCTTCATTCATTCGACAAAGACAAAATAGTTGGTCCACCTACACGTGGCAGCAGTCAAGTCAAGAAAAGAGGAGGAGGACGAAATCAGTTAAGGTTACAGATGCCCAAAGTGAGAGTTGATTATGAGGAGAGGGGAATGATGAGGTGGTAGTGGGGACCAATGGTCCAAAAATAGAAAAAATCATACCTCGGTTGCTAGCACACTACCTCACTCAACTCAACCATAAGAAGAAATAATCGTTGATCCCATGCACCCATGCATTCATCTCCTTGAGGCTTATTCTAGAAAAATTTCTCTCATACCCATGCAACCTACAGAAGAGAAAAATTTAACTTTCTCCTGCAAAGGACTTCTTAAAGGATCACACAGGACTTCCTATAGGATTACATAGGAATCCTATAGGATATAGTTAGACAGTCTACAGGATTGGCCAAGAGAAGTTTCAACAGGGAAAACGCAAGGGTTGTCTACAACAAACACCATGAGGAAGTAGGCTCTACATTTTCTTCCATTTTTCCAAGTGAATAGAACAGAAAAATATCCTAGCTTGAGTGAATTTGATAGTTGTGTATGGGAATTGTCTCCTCAAGTATTTCATTCACATTTCCTCTTGCATTAAAATTTGCATCAACCATCTTCGCTCCTCAAAATTCACCAGACAAAATGATAGGGGGTTTAATAGAAGGGATACCATTAACACCGTGAGGATTCACCAACACCCTCTTGTGTTAGAAATCCTCACATAATTGGATGGGGTATTTCATGAAATTGAGGGGGCATGATGATGAGGTGGCCTGGGATTTTTCTCTCTCCCTCATTCCACTAGCCAGAATCCATGCCATTGTTGTGGTGAGAAGCCTCTCCATAGAGCTCACCCCTAAACTCATAAACAAAATTACGACACTTCCCCTAGGAGTGCCTTGGAGAAAGGAAGACAAGGGAGATATACAGACTGCCAAGAAGAAATCTTTTTAGAGGGAGAGGAGCCCATTGAGGACAAGAATGGAGTAAGGAGAAAAACCCTACCATACGCCTGGAATGAGGTAAGCTACCACCTTATAAAATACATATCACATGAAGGTAGGTATAGTGTGGTTTATGGTTATCACTTTAGGCTCCTTGAAGAATTGATATTTGGAGCAGAAACACCTCCTCACCATAGGCTCAGCATACCATAATTCCTTCTGCAATCATTGATAGATACAAGCATAAAGGTGTAGTAAGGAAACCACCAATAGTTAGCCTAATGTGGGTTAATTAGAATCATCATAGAAGATTCCCTCCAAAACCTTAGATTACCTATCCAATGGGAAATTTTAAGAGACATGCAGATAGTCGAGGATATAAAATCCCTCACATATGATATCATCCCTATTGTCAATGAAAAGGATGAAGAAGAGATAGAAATAGATGGAGAAGAAGCAAAGACAGATGAAGAGGAGATAGATAAGGATGAAGAGGAAGAGAAAGAGAAAGCAAGTGATGAAGAAACAAAGGAAGATGTCAAGGAGGAAACTGATAAACAAGATGAGGATATAGAGGGAGAAGAACAGGGGAAAGGCATAAGTAAAAAGGGCAATGGAAATGAGGAGGTAGAAGACAAGGAGGAGTCACCTAGGGTGTCTCCAGAACCCACTAAGAGAGAGGTAGCAACCTCCCTCACTGCCCTTAGCACCCCTATCAAACAAAAAGGCAAAAGACAAAGTCAAACCCCCTTATATTTCAAAACAAGGAATATCATAATGATAAGGTAGGGAAAACCCCAAACTCCAACCAAGGTTCCCATTGTTATTGAGGACTCACCTAACAAGCAGGAGAAGATGGTTGCTCCTATAAAAACTCAAGAAGAAGGATCCTTAGCACAAACCTCCCCTAAGTCTCCTATCACCTATATGAGAAGTCCTATGACCAGGTCTACCTCATCCAAAAGAAAAGAAATCCTGCAGGATACACAACAGGACCTACAGGAAGCAGAGGCAGTCCTACAGGAAACTCTACTAAGCCTATAGGAAACTCAAAAATTGGATGAGGAAAGAAGTACGCAGCCAAAAACAAATAGAGAGGACCAAGAGCTAAGGGAACCTAGTCCTCAACCTAACCTTAACTCCTACTACAGATTTTTTGAGGGGGGCAGGGTCATTCCACAAACATTTTCCATTCCATTATTCTTTGAGCTTGAGAAAGAAAGAGCCAAAACTCATAGATGGATGCATATTGCCAAGTCTAAGGGAGTGGAGGACATTGGTCACATGCAGGAGAAGCTCAAAGAGATGGAAATGGAATTAAGTAGCTTGAGGGACAGAGAGACCATAATGAAAAATCAGTTGGAGGCAGAAAATGCATGGTTGAAAGGAGAGCTGGAAGAAAGAGAGAATAAATTCACATCCATGGCCAGTTCATCTTTGGAAGAAATCTAGTGCAGGATGCTAGCTAAGTCCTATGCACTATACCCTAAGGAACGGTGGTTGTAGTTACAAATCAAGACCCTAGCATAGAGATGCACCATTCCATTCCAAAATTATAGACGGTTCATTGATCTCTATGATCAAAGTACATTAGAGGATAGGGCTAAGATGTCTTAGTTCTACTTGCATAACATGGATTTGACAAATATGAATGTATGGGACCCTAATGCAAAGCTAGAGGATTTATGGTTGATGGTTTTGGCATCATGGATGAAACACAAGGAAGAAACGGCTATAGAGATGAAGAGGATATTGGAAAGGGAACAAATAGAGCCTATTATGATCAGAGCTGAGCAATCCAATCCAATGGTTTTCATTAGCACACATAACTTAATTGCAAATGATCCTCAACTTGCATTCTGGTACCTTGCTACCCAAGAGCAATCCATTACACATTTTGAGGACATGTTCAAATTGTCATGGGATGACAACATACAAGCTTTCCTAAGGAGATGGAATACTTTGCCATAAAGTTCAAATATCAAAGAGTAACACTCTCCTCAATGGATGAGAGAAGCACTGAACAGGACACCCATGTACAATCAATCCATCCAAAGGCTCAAATTCAATTGGATTGGCTTGAGACTCAGTCCACCACTGCTCTTGGGGACGTTAGAAGGAAGGAAGGAAGAGAAAGAAAGAAAGCAGTGGGAGGAGGTAGAAAAGAAGGTAGGATTTTATGCACAAGAAGAGGAAACCACAGCAGAAGCATGGGATATCAGGGAGGCCACTAGAGCTATGAAAGACATGGATATTGATTAAGTTGCTCATAGGATGAGTAACACTTTCAGTAGGGGGTGATGATGAGCCTCATCATTGGGTAATTATATGGGCATTAATTTACCTCCTAGCTAGTCAAATCAACTCTTCTCACAGTTTAATACATGTTTTGATTATATTTTGTTTAATGAAATGAGTTAAAGTGAGATATTACGCCTTGTGGACTAATATGCATTGAATGCATATTTGGAAGAGAAAATCAAAGAATTTTGGCAAGGCTAAGGTTTGAAATTCGAATGGGAAAAGGGAGAGAGATTGTAGGAGGTAAATCCTCCTCATTTACTACTCCCCCATTTGAATATTCCTCCATTAATCACACCAGCTCAGAGTGCAATCAACCAAGTCATGAAGATCAAAAGGCAGTCGAGCAAGTGATAGGCAAAGACTTAGTTCATCTCAAGTTTTGGAGTCGAGCCTTCCTATATTTAATGAAGTCGTTGGGGACTTTAGTTGTATAAGTAGAGAGGCCTAGAGTCTCATTAGGATTCAAATTTTTGTTGTAAAAAGTCTAGTTAGTTTTGATCTCCGGACTTGTGGAAGACATTGATGTAATTTTCTATTTTGATAATGAAAATGAGCTTTTCTTGATCCAGCATTGAGTTAACTCACAGGGCTGAAGCTCTTGGGTTAGGGCCCAACCCTAGCAACAAAGTCTCCTCTTCTTGTATCTGCATTCTTGGCTTAGTTTCATAGATTAATGGTTAAATTGTCCTTAGAAGTATTTCATTGCAAGTAACGTAGATTTGATTAATTGATTATTAGTTTGCTTCCATTTGTGATTTACTTTAGTAGAAGGTTAGAAGGGATAGAAGGAGCAACAAAAATCTGGTAGTAGGTTTCTTGGCCTCACCTCTTCCCTTAGGGATCATGATTTGAGGAAGAGACCCTTATGCAACCCCAAAAAGATAGATTTCCATTTTCTCATAAGATTCAGAGTTTACTATACTTGAACCAGTGTTTGATTAGTTTTTCAAGTGTAGGATTTAATTACCATCTCTTCCATATTCAGTCTTATAGTATATCTCATCCATGATTCCATTTTATTCAGTAATTTTCCTCATGCATGAAGTAGACAGCTAGTTCATTAAATTCTGTTTTTTAGCTTGTTAGAATTCTTCTTGTTTACATGAATTTTTGGCAATTATAAATGTTTGATGCAAAGTAGGTGCTTCAAAAATATAAATAGATCTCAGAGCAAGAAACCACCTTCCAACTTCATCCATCCATAATCATTCCTTTATTTCACCAAGATCTTCACCAATCTCATCATTTTACATAGAAAGTCCTCCAAGCATGTTGAGTGAATCCAACCATCTCCTAACCTTGGTTTTGATTTCTGACTGATTCTAGGAATTTTATCACTCCATTCCACCCATCCAACATCTTCCCTAAGCCTTCCATCACCTCCAGAAACAATCATTTTTCTCTCAGCTGTATCCTATAGAAATACAGGGAATCTTGTAGGTTTCTAGTACATCCTGTAGGTTTTCCTATAGCGGCTTGTTTTGAGGCCAAATTGAGAGAAAACCTCTAGGAAGCCACATTAGGTCACCCAAGGGTCTCCCAAACCTTCAAAACATCTTCTAAACCTCCCAATCACCCACCAACATCACTAAGCCACCTGCCACATCACCAAAAGAGATTAGGGTTTACACTTGATTTTCCATGAAATGAATAAAAAGAACAAAACATATTTATTTCATTCCTTTACATGCATAGTAGTAATGCTTGATTTTTTGAACTTCCATGCTTAGGGTAGTAGCATTTCATACATGTTAGCTTGGCATTATTTTAAAGCATAGTTTCGATCTCTTTTATTATTGTAGTAGATAAGATTTCTCATAGAGTATATTCCTCTTTCTTTCATTAGTTATCAAGCTTCTTCTAGATCCATAGAAGTTTGGGTTGAAAACCCTTGTGGTCTCTTGCCAGCTAAATAGTGACAAAAGGGAGAACCATCACTTTTAATTGTGTATACGACGTTATCACCTCCAAGTTCTGTACAAATCCCGGGTTGTTAAACTAAAGCTAGTAGCTCTAGAAATTGCAGCATTCTTGCTACAATACTACTGCTCATCAGCTTGCATTCACACCTCAACTAGGAAATCACACATGCAACTTGTTATCTACAAAATCCTCCTGCTAAATCTATTGATCCAACCTTCTCCTTGCTTTCCTTCACTTTCCTTTGCTTGTAATTTTCCTTTGTTTTCTTACTTGCTTGACTTTCTCCCAACCAAGTTAATGCTAAAGTGCTACAAGAATTCTCTAAGTGTATGAGAGATCAAATTAAACGAGAGAGCCAAAATCAATCTGACAAAAGTTGTGGACTAATCCTTTGATGCCTTTTTATCATTGATTCCTCTATTTTCTTCATTTTCCTTCATTTCTCCTCTAATTTCCTTAGCATGCAAATCTATGTCTCTTTAGCTCCCTTTTCTCCTATTTTCCTTATTTATCCTAATCAAATTCCAATTATTGCCTCTTTTTCTTTGCCAATTTCCATAGCCATAATAAACCAAAAGTGATTCCACTATATTGCTTACCCAAAATTCATCTTGGAATATGTATCCCATGACCTTCGCCTTATTTTACATTTATTATCCTTTATTACATAAAACTTTAAATCAGGGTTGTTACAAACTCCTCCCCCTTAGGGGAACACTATCCTCACTTTTTTATGACACATACGATGAGAAAACTGTTAAAACAAAACATACTTCCCATGGAGCTTTATAACATAACTCGATATAGTATTTACAATGAAATCCTGCTTAAAACAAAACAAACATGCTGCTTATTGGAGCTTTATAATACAAATCATTATGGTATTTACAACCATACATATATATAGTCATATGAAAAACTTGTTTTCTTGAACCAACAAATAATGAAGGATACAAGGCCTGCATCTCATCATCCATTTCCCATGTAGCTTCATCGGGCCCAAAGTGCTTCCACTGCACTTTAAATTTGCTCTATCGCATGGTTCCAAAGCATACATTGTTTCTGCTACAATATGAATTGAGGTCATTGTTAGAATTCTCCCCTTAGTTCCACCTACAACATAGATCAATCAATCACATGATCAACATCTTGCACATATCTCTTAAGCAATGAAACATGGAAAACATCATGGACTTTCTTTGTTACTAGCAGTGCAATTTTGTAGGCCACTGTTCTAATCCTCTCAAGGATCTCAAAAGGGCTGCAATATTGAGGTGCCAACTTGGCACATGATCCAATCCTCAAGGAGCTCCTCTTGGGCTTGATGCGCAAGTACACATGTTCTCCTACCTAAAACTCCTTAAACCCCCTATGTTGATACACATAACTCTTTTCTCTATCCTATGCTAAGTTTAAATTCCTTTGTAATAACTTGCATTTCCTATTCCATCTCAGCAAACATATCTACACCAGTTAGCACCCTATTCACCAGATCGCTCCATTTAATAGGAGTATTATAACTCCACCCATAAAGAGCCTCAAATGGACTCATCTTCAAGGATTCCTAATACCCATTATTATATGCAAACTCTACTAGTGGAAGATACTCTTACCACCTCCTATGTTGATGCATGACATACATCCTTAGCATGTCCTCAAGAATCCTATTGACCCGTTGTGTTTGTTCATATGTCTTCAGATGATAAGTTGTACTGAAAGCCAATTCTATCCCCAAACCTGGAAGCAACTTCTTCCAAAACCTAGAAGTGAACTTGGTATCTCTATCTGTTATGACCTTCTTGGGAACACCATGCAACCTCACTATCTCCTTGTTGAAGATCTGAGCTACCACACTAGCTAAATTAATGGACTTAACCGCAATGAAGTGAGATACCTTACTTAACCTTTCAACCATAAGTATGATGGAATCATGTTGCTTCAATGTCCTTGTAAAACCTATAATGATGTCCATGGAAATGACCTCTCATTTCCATTCTAGAATCAATATCAACTACAATAAATTGGTTGGATGCTTAGACTCAACTTTTACCTGTTTTCAATCCATACATCTAGAAACAAACTTATTCACCTCTTTCTTCATGTTCGGACAATGATAGACCTTCTTAGCTATTGTTAATGTCTTTTGATATCCTGAGTGACCTGAATACAACTTGACATAAAGCTCCCTCAAGATAAGCTTCTTGAGCTCACTACTATTTGAGACATAAATCATATCCGTATATCTAACAAAGCCATATGTTGTGAGGTGATACGCCTCATCCCTATCACCTTCACCTTGTTGCTACAATATTTTCTTCAACTACTTGTGCATTTCATCATGATTCCTTTCCTGTAATATCTTCTCTTGTAAATATATCCCATAAGAACTTACTACTACAATATGATTAACCTACACTATCCTACTAAGAGCGTTTACAGTATAATTCTCCTTGCCCTTAATGTACCTAATCTCAAAGTCAAACTCACTGAGGGTATCCAACCATCTAGCTTCCATAACATTTAGATTAGGGTTTTAGAAAAGTACCTCAAGCCACTATGATCACTCATCAGAATAAACCTCTTGCCAAGAGGATAATGTCTCCACATCTTCAATGCATGAATGATAGCTTCCAACTCAGGATCGTGAGTCACATAGTTCTTCTCATGCTCATTCAAATTCCTTGAGTCATAGCATACCACCTTTCCTTTCTGCATTAGGACTCCACCAAGTCCCTGCTTGCAAGCATATCTGCATACCACATACTTTTTATTTAGATATGAAATCTTCAATATTAGAGAATTTGTAAGTAAATTCTTCAACTGCTCAAAGAGTTGCACACTCCTCAGTCAGTTCAAATATTTTCCCTTTTTTCTGCAAAGCTGTAATAGGATAGGAAATATGTGAGAAGTTTTTGATGAACCTCCTGTAATAACTTTCCAATACCATGAATTATCTGCCCTCATCCACATTCTTAGGAGTTGACCATTCCATAATAACTCTAATCATTTCTTGATCCATTATTATCCCTTCCTTGGAAACAACATGCCCCAAGTAATGAACTTCAATCTAAAATAAATTTCACTTTCTAATCTTGGCATACAATTGATTCTATCTCAACAATATCAACACTATTGCTAGGTTCTTTGCATGCTCTTCCTCATTCTTAGAATATACTAATAGATCATCAATGAACACTATCACAAACTTGTCCAGATAAGGGTGCAACACATTTTTCATAAAACACATGAAAGTAGTTAGATCATTAGTAATACCAAAAGGAAAAACCATAAATTCATAATGTCCATACCTCATACGAAGTGCATTATTGTAGGTATCTTCTTCGTTGATGCACACTTGATGATATCCTGATCTCAAGTCAATCTTTGAGAACATTGATGCTCCCTTGAACTAATTGAAAAAAGTCATCAATCCTCGACAATGGATACTTGTTCTTGATATTCACCTTGTTTGGTTTCCTGTAATCAATGCAGAATCTGAGAGTACCATCCTTCTTCTTCACAAACAATATTGGTGCACCCCAAGGTGACACACTTGGTCTTATGTATCCTTTATAGATAATTTCCTTTAGCTGCAACCTCAATCCCATCAACTCTAGAATTCTCATCATGTAAGGTGCCTTTGATGCTGATGTTTGTCATGGTACCAACTCAATAGAGAAATTATCTTCCCTATGAGGCAATAACTCTGAAATCTCTACTAGAAACACATCTTGAAACCGCTACAAAATAGGATACCTCTTCAACACCTCATCTTCCTCAACATCCTTCCTTTTTTCACTGGAAACATGAGCAACAAATTATACACACTCTTTCCTATAACTGTGCTTAGCCTTCAAAGTTTAGTTAAGGTATTGAGGAATAGAGACTGTGCTCTACGTTCTAGGGTTTGAACACTTGCAGCGATGGCAGACTATGCTAGACTACCGAATACTTGCAATTTCTGACGGACTCAGGCTCTTTCATTCACAGGACAAAGGGTACCCTACCTCATGGAGCCCCCACGGGGGGAGGGTGATGAACCTCCCCCACAAAACGACAATGAGCAACTGTTGAATCAGGAAGAAACTGGAACTGCAAACCAGAACAAGGACAATGAGGATCTGAAAGGTCAATAGACAAAAAAAGATGAAAATCCACCAGAGGTACGCTCAGCTACATGCAAACCCGCCACCTCTATGTGCCCAAAGGTAGTACTACTAGGCCTTCAAATCAATGCAAAGATAGAGTACATGAAAGACCACGCTCTAATTGGGAAGTTGATTGGTCTGTGGCTGACTAAGAAGGCTTTAAGGAGCTAGATAAATGCAAAATGGCACCCCAAGGGACATATAACCCTGCAGTTAGGACCAAAAGGGTTCTTCACTGCTATCTTCAACTTCCTGGAGGACAGAAATAGGGTCCTAGATGGAGGGCCTTACTTCTTTAATGCATTTGGTGGAACGCTTCAACCCGGACAAGAAGGATCTCAGTTGGGCTCCAGTGTAGATTCACTTATACTCGCTGCCGGTGGAATACTGGGAGGAAGACTCCCTACAGGCGATTGGAAATACTCTATGCATGTTTGTCAAGATAGCAAAGGAAACGAAAACTTACAGATACACCTCTTTTGCTCGTATATGCATCTATATGAACCTCAACCAAGCTCTCCCAGATGCGGTAAGCATATCTCACTATGATATTGAATGGGTTCAGTCGATTGATTATGAACATGTGCCTTTTAGGTGTCGAAGATGTCATGCCTTGGGGCATTTATTCAGAGACTGTCCATTAACGTAGAAACCCTCTCCTGCCTTTGGTCTGGAAGCATCCAAAGCAGGCGGCTTCATCAAAGTAACAAATCACCGAAAATCCCACAAGAAACAAGCTTCAAAGACCAAAGTACTGCAAACCAGCCCTTCTGTGCCTTCAACAAGAAATATTTTTGGTGTTTTAACTCATCAGTTGGACCCACAAACGGACTTTCCTACACCACCAGAGCCAAAGTCAATGAAAGTCAACCACACAAAAGTGGCAAATCCCACAATGCCTAATGCAGATACTCTAGGCAAGGAAGCTTCTACCTCAGACAAGCAAAAAGAAATAATATGGAACACTCAAGTTATGCCGATGGAGATACCACATTCAAATGCCAATCAAGAAGAGGATCTAAATGAAGAATCAAACTATCCACATTTCATGGAGGAAGAAACATAAGCAATAGATATTGGGGATCTCGACATCCCAGGTCTAGAAAAAGCATGCACAACAAACAACTTTGACAACATTCCAGCAGGACAACTTAAGAATCTGGAAGAAGTCCTATCTCGGGCGCAGCGGCAAAAATCTCTAGGCATACAAACTAGAGGCCCCTGGGATGGTAGACTCATAGCCAAAGATATCAAAAAGCGGGGAAGGAAAACTGATTTACAAAGACCAATCACAATAAGACAAATACTAGTGGATTCCGGCAGGTATTCCAAGTTAACCAAGTACTACAACACTGAAAAAAATCCTTCCCAATGAAGTTAATATATTGGAATATAAGAGGGCTTAATAGCTCAAGGAAAACTCAAATTCTTAAAAACATGATTAAGCAAGAAAATCCTTAATTCCTGTTCTTGCAAGAGACCAAATGCAATTCTAATGCATTAGATAGATTAGCTGCTAAAATTTGGCTTGGGAGTCTCAATATAGAAGTGGATGCAGATGGCGCCTCTGGAGGCCTAGCGATTATCTGGGATTCAAGAGCTATCAGGCTCAACAATTTCCATGCACACAGGAATTTCCTACAAGAAATCTTTCACATCATAGTCACAAATATACACGGGCTCTTAACTAATGTATATTTTCCACAAGAGACTTCTCTTAAAGTGGGTATCCTAAATTCTCTCTCTGAAATTAACCATAACAGATCGCTCCCTCTTTGGATTGCTGGAGGAGATTTCAATATGATTACAAAACTAGAAGGAAAGAGAGGAGGAAGATGCAGAGGAAGTCAGGTTGGGTCAATCCTAAAGGACTTCATTCAAAATAATTGGCTCATCGACCTTCCTTTCAATAATGGAGTATTTACCTGGAATAACAGAAGAGCAGGGAACCAGCAAATAACTTCTCAGCTGGATAGTTTTTACTCTCAGACAATGCCATTCATCTAGGTGGAGACTTCGCAGCCTCTATCCTGGCATTCTCGGGATCTGATCACTGGCCCATTTCCCTCCAATGGTCTCATTCGGGAAACAAGCTCTGCAGGCCATTTCACTTTGAGGCCTTCTGGCTACCTCATCCGGACTTCCATAAATTAATCAATACAGAATGGAACAACTTCTCTCCTCCTCCAGGCTAAAAAATGTTCCAATTCCAGCAAAAGCTCAAGCACCTAAAAGGCAAGATCAAGCATTGGAATCACACATCTTTTGGCAATATCTTTCAGGGTAAAGCAGCCCTCGAGCTAGATATGAAGAGCTATAGCAGAATATTATCATTAATGGCCGATCAGAGGAACTGTCAGAATAGAAAAAAGCCCTTGAAACGCAACTTGCAGAAAAGGATAAGTGGGAAGAGACGTTTTGGAGGCAAAAATCAAGGGTCAGGTGGCTCAAAGATGGAGAGAAAAACACTAAATTATTTCATAGCACTGCAATCCAGCAGAGGATGCATAATAATATAATTCATATTCAAAATGAGCAGGGAATCAAAGTGGAAAAGCATGAAGAAATTGAGAGCGCACTATTAAACTATTTCAAACAGATGCATCGAGAGCCAAATGGTAACAGAACACAGGCTATAGAGAAAATTACCCGAAATATTCCCAAACTAATCTTAGAAGAGCATAACCAAATGCTTCTCAATCCTAATGATCTCCAAGAGGTGGAACTTGCAGTACGACAACTAAAAGAGAGCAAATCCCCAGGCCCGGATGGATTTACCTCTAATTTTTTCCATAGCTTTTGGGAGCTAATCAAGATGGAAGTCTAGCAGGTGGTGGAGGAGTCTCGATCCTTGAGATGGATGTTTCCAGGAGTGAATGCTACTTTCATAGCCCTGGTTCCCAAGGTGGATCAACCAAGCACTCTTGACAAGTACAGACCGATAGCTCTATGCAACATTATCTATAAGATCGTGTTTAAAATCATCGCATCCAGGCTCAAACTTCTACTTCCTCTCATCATCTCACCCGAGCAATCGGATATGTTGAGGGGAGGTAGATCACGGAAGGGATCATCTTGACTCATGAAATAATTCACTCTTTGAAGATCTCTAAGAAGCCAGGTATGCTCCTCAAACTAGATCTTTCAAAGGCTTTTGATAGCCTAAGTTGGATGTATATTGAAAAGGTTCTAATGGCTTTTGGATTTGCTGCTCCGTGGTTCCAATGGATTATGAGCCTCATCTCATCCTCTTTTTTCTCAGTTTTAATCAATGGCATACCCTCTTCCACCTTTCATCCTACTCGGGGCATCAAGCAGGGAGACCCCCTCTCCCCTTTTCTGTTTGTAATCATGGCCAAAGGTTTAGGTCGCAGTATCAGGTCGGCTCAACAATCCATGCGTCTCAAAGGTCTATCCTTCCATAATTCCTCTGCTTTCACCCACTAGCAATTTGTAGATGATAACATGCTTTTCGGGCATCCTTCGGTCTAGGAGGCGCGTCAGCTCAAAACCCTTTTGATGAACTTCTTGGAGGCCTATGGTGCCTCTATCAATAACTCCAAATCTCAAATCTTTTTCTTTCATACCCCCTCTATTATTAAGTTAGCCATAATCCACATTCTGGGATTCTCTTCAGCTAAACTCCCTTATACTTATTTAGGTGCTCCTCTGATTGCCTCAGCACTAAAGCACTCTTCCTGGAGAATCCTTTTAGAAAAACTGGAGGCGCGGCTCTCCTCTTGGACACACAGATCTCTTAATATGGCAAGCCGTCTTGTCCTCATAAAAGCAGTTCTTCAAGCCATGCCTTTATACCTATTCTCCATCCATGCTGCTCGCAAATGGGTTCTTAAAGAAATCATAACTCTCCAAAGATCCTTTCTTTGGGGCAGTAGTGGCCTCAGGTGAAAGTGGGCTCTAGTCAAATGGAATACAACATGTCTTCCAAAGAAAGGAGGCGGTATTGGTCTGTGAGACCCCTCTCACAGCAATGAAGTTATGGGGGCTCGAATCTGGTGGAAATGGTTAACTGAACCTCTCACCCCTTGGGCCTCGCTATGGACAGTTAAATATGCCAGAAACTGCCCAATGGAGGAACTAATTAGAATATCAGAGATCAGCACAGGTTCAATCATGTGGAACTCGGCCAAGCAGCATAAGAATCTCATTCAGCAGCATAGCTTTTGGGAAGTCAAGAATGGTAGCAATGCAAGGTTTTTGGAAGACTCTTGGTAGCAGATGCCCAAACTCAAAGACCAACTCCCTCTCAATCCTCATTTGGAACAGGATATGCAACATCATGACACGATGGGAAACTTCTGGAGAAACTCATCAAACCAAGAGTACAGAGAATGGCTCAAAGTGACTCAAATCTTAAGACAAGGGCCGAGGCAAGTCTAACAAATTCTGGACACAAAACTAATGAAAAGGAAAATTCAATATTCTGAGGAAAAGGATATTCTTAGGTGGGGATATGAAGAAAAGGGCACTTTTTCTATGAGACAGGCCTACAATATCCTTATAAAGGAACACATGGTGTTAGATCCGCTCTGGAGCAAAACATGGGACCCCTCCATATGGCCGAAAATGTCAACCTTTCTTTGGCTCCTTTGCCACAACAAGATTCTCACGTGGGACAATCTGAGAAAAGGAAATTTCCATGGACCTTCCATCTGTCCCAATTGTAAACAAGACGAGGAAACCATAAAGCATCTCATGCATTACTGTCCGTTGGCACACAAGCTTTAGAAAAAGATCAGTTTCCACTGCCAAAAGGAAGGAAGATCTAACGGAGATATCAATGCTACTGTGTGCAACTGGGACCATAACCCCTATCAAAGTAAGATCTTAAATTTTCTCTGGAAGCTCATTCCAGGCTTTGTTTTATGGGCCATTTGGAAGGAGAGAAACAACAAAATATTCAAGAATCACACTAAATTGCTGGAAGATATCTGGAAAATAATCCACCAAAATATTGAAGAAACCATATCTCTCAGGACCTGGTATCAAGAGGATTTCCCAACTATCCCCCAAGAACAATCAATTCAGAATAATTAGAATTTCCAAAGGAAGCAAGATCAGCTAATCAAAGGAGCAAAGCCTCCAAAAAGCCACTTGCCTGAGAAATGGCTACCTCCCCCCATGAATATGTACCAGCTAAATTTTGATGGGGCCTCAAAAGGTAACCCAGGGAATTCTGGCTTTGGAGGGATCTTCAGAGATCAGAAGGGAGCTCCTATCTTAACTTTCCTAGGTTCAAGAGGGTGGGATACCAATAACTCAGCAGAATTGGAAGGTCTTTGGCAAGGGCTACTTTTGGCATAAGGTAAAGGTCTCTTTCCTCTTATAATAGAGGGAGACTCTCAAATCATCATCAAAATGGTCGCAAGAATTCTACAAGGCTCTCCCTCCTGTAAGGTAAGCAACAATTGGAGAATGGCAAATAGGCTACAGTCTATTGAGCACTGGTTTTCATCCTGTTATCACTCAAGTTGTCCCTAGGCTCCTTATAGGGATATGGCCGAGGTAACCACAAACCAATCTTTGGATTGCAGTTTCTAGCCCACCTGCAATCAGAGAGGGCTCTCTCTTTAATGATTCAACTTAGTTGATGATCTTAGGCTAGCTTTTGGCTCAGGGGTTTTTGTTTGTGTTTGGATGGAAGGTAGGAATCTCAAGCAAAGAGGCAAGGTAAGTTTCGAACCATTGGGTGTGGAGTCATGGATCAAGGCTTGCTATTGCGTTTTCTTGGTCACAAGGGGATTATGGAGCGGGATAGCCACACAGGATACAATTATCAATCTACTGAAAGGATGGAATGAAAATCAGGGATGAAAGGAAAAGGAGAATCATTTCATCATGCTGAAAAAGAGGAGAAATGGATGAATGGGGATCTAGGAGCAGTTAAGAATTCCTAAATATTCATTCACATGTGAAAGAAACAATGTAAACAAGATCATTTAAGTATACATGCTCATAGCTATTTCTGATGAAAACATAGAAAAATGCAGAAATTGAACTTAAGGTGTACTGAAACAAATCTTAAGCTATTCTTTTTTCCTGCAATTTGGAAGCCGGAACGGTGGTAAAAACATGAAAAAAAACAGAGGAGAGAAACACTTATTGAATCATGTAGAAGCACAGGAATTCCGTAATCACTCCTTGGCCAAATGAACACATCAAGTAGTTTCGAAATCCATGCTTTCAGCAATCTTTGATTATAGAAAATATGACAGTTACAGTGCGGGTCTCTGCTTGGAGAAATTGCTGGGAAGCAGACTAAGCAATGTCTTAGACTCACTGACTAACCAACCTCCCAACCCACCAACCCCTCACTACATAATTCAAGGTGGTATATATAAGCAAAATATCGGAAAGACATTCATTACAATTGACCTAAACAGGTCTGCTAGAAAGGCTCTTCAAAAATCTAAGTGTTGCTGGGATTAAATGCAGGTGAGTCCTTTTGGCTGCGCTAGAGGCAGCTGAGTCAGAAAAGACTACAATGTGGCCCTTGGGGGCTTGATGCGGTGCTGCTAGAATGATTGTGCTTCGGGAACTATAGTTGTGCTCTGGTGCGACTTAAATGTGCAATGATTATGATTTGAGGGTGTTGAGTGGCTTCGCCCTCTTTCTTTGACTCTGCTGGAAGGTATTAAATGTTCTCCTGCTTCGGGCCGCTGCTTAAGATTTTCACTGATACTCTTTGCTGCTACATTGATGGCTTCCGCCGCCTACTGCTACTCTTTGATGGGCTTGATACTTGATGATTTGATCTGATACACTTTAAACTCTGTCATCGATCTTCTGCTGTCTTTAAACCGGGTCAATTTGGCACGAACAGGCGATTTTCGGGCTTTTCCGGCACAGAACGGGCCAAGGGATCAGAAGATTCCCCAAAGATTCCTCAAAACGGCCTATTTCTCGTAGCGATGTGCGAATTTTTGGCTTTCTGGCTACTGACGTCAGCATGCAGTGGGTCCCTGGTACAGAATGACATGGTGAGGTGCTGATACTGAAGGCGATGCGATGAACTTTTCTGATGCGATCGCAATATCGCATCAGCGGGGAAGGTGTTTTAGTTAGACATTTGGCGCTTGCGACCACCGATATCGCAATATCGCGTTGGGTGGTGACGAATGGTTCATACTTGCATGGAGAGGAAACTACGATCTTGCGATGCGATCTGGCTTTATATGGTCTGCGGAGTGTTAAGGAAGTCAGCAAGGGGTTTTTTGCGGTCAAAAGGAGTAAGTAAGTGGGTGCGAAAGGCATTTGAGGTTTTGGAAGGGGTCCGATCACCTCAGAGGGATCTTATACTTTGGAAGGAGTCCATTGTATTTGAAAGAAGGTTTAAAGGGGCAACATGAGGGTTCTTGCTAAGTTTCAGCTAAACTGAGCAATTCCCGAGGGTACTTATGGTTATTTTTCAACCAGGGGGAGGGATATTTACATAGGGGATGATTTACATAATATTAGTAGGGGGATGGAAAAATATAGGGAGCTAATTAATAATGTCAGTAGTTAATATGGAGATGGTAAGAAAGCGCTAAGTTCAGGAGACCTTAGGCTGTTACAAGGGGATAAAACCATTCTTCAGAGAGAGTATGGAACAACTTTGAGTAAAGCAGATCTTTACCCACGCTAATGATATGAAAGTGGTGGAACTAGGAGGTATCAAGCAGATCTTGACCTCTTTTTGGGGAAGTTAGTTAATGATTGGGGGAAAATGGAGAAAGGGAGTTAGTTATACCTGTTTTTGAGCTTTTCGCATAGAACTGCCTGCTGATTGTGTCCTGAGTAAAGATGACGCCTGAAAATCTGGAACTGATTAGCAATTAAGATTCAGCAACCTCAAAACTACCTACCGAGCCTACTTACCTAACATTTTTTCTTCTTTTGATTTGGGTGCACTTAGACTTGTAAACCCATCATTCCTTTTTTTCTTTTCATGCTTTCCTATCTACAGACTACCCTTATTTCCTCCGAGGACCCAGATTAAACTGTTGGGCTCCTCTGCTTCTCTACCTATCTAAGAATCTACCAAGATTAAGCTGTTTGGACAGATTTTCATTCTCTATATTCTAAAACAGGAAATTTAAACCTAGGGAGACCAAGATTAAGCTGTTTGGACCTCCCTTTAACTGAAACTTGGTGATATCGGGATAACTTCACAAAATTTTGGAAGGCAATTACATGAACTCTTAATAGCTTTCTTCGCTTGGAGACTATTAAGCAAATATGGAGCATTGCAACATGCAAAGTATGACATATTTGGCCTGTAAAAGTGTCAATCATGAAATATGAGTAACCTGCTGCGGCAGGAGGCTAACAGTGGCTCCACTTGGGGATGGTTTCTCCTTGTGAGAAGCCAAGAACAGTAGGTCATATTGCCTTAGTCTTTAGTTGTTGTTGTTTTCTGCAAAATCGTCTTCGTCGGCTGCCTTATTAATCCTACCTATCTACCCTAACCAGCATTTACTTTGCTGTTAGGTGAGATCAAATAACCAGTGCAGCCACTTGAGCAACTGAAGAAAAGAATGAACTCGTTGACTGATTGTTTTTGAACTTGGAATCATTATTCGGTGATGTGCCCTCATAATCGAAGTTGTGGCATAGAAAGGCTGCTGCTGATGTGTTTGGCTTTATCGAGAAAGCATGCTAAAGAACTTGCGTTAAGAAGAAGTTCCATGTAGTCTGCAATAGGATCAATAAAAACATTATGTGGGATAGTTTCTTCTGGGTCTTCTTGGTCAGATGGAACAGTTGTATCTTCGGTAATAAGCTTTGTAACTGATCCTCCAGTCTCTGTCTTGAAAATAGAATCATACTCACTCTGTAAGTCAGGAGGTAGCATTATTTCCCTCTGAGTTGGGGAAGGAAGACTTTGGCAGAATTCTTGGTCTTCTTGGTCAGATGGAACAGCTGTATCCTCGGTAATAAGCCTTGCAGCTAATCCTTCTGCCTTGCCTTGAAACCCAGATCATATTCAATCTGTAATTCAGGAGGTAGCACTATTTCCCTGTGGATTGGGGGAGGAAGATTTTGGTAAAATTCTTTGGGGTCGCGGAAAATATATGATTGTATTTGAGATTCCAAGAGTGAAATTTCATTTTCATATCTTTCAACAACTAACTCAAGAAAAAGTTTATTCGGGTGGCCTACTGTTTTTAACAACACCGCTCTGAAAAATTCTTCATTAAGCTCAAATTCAGATAAACTTTTCCTGAATTCATCTAAAGCTTCATCAAATGAAATATCTTCCCAGAACTCGGTCATTCTGTCTCACTGTTAATGCTTTGGAATATGGACTATTTGGCTATAAAATTGGTTCGTTCCTCAGTGGAGCCTTTGATTGAAATTGAAGTGGAGTCGCCAGGTGGATGCCTTGACTTTGAACTGCCTGATCTCTATCCACCATCAAAGATCAGAACTGAACGTGAAACGCTCTGAAGAAGAGGAGCACTTTCTCCAGAAAGTGGGGTTTATAGAGACGAGTAAAGTGCTTGAATCCCCAGTGGAGAACACAGGTCGACCGAGACTTCACAAGTCGGTTTCTTCCTCTGTGGAGCTGCAGATTGGTTTAATGAATTTATCTGAGGAGTTCCCCAGTGGAGTCGCCATTATGTTATCACTCAGGTTGTCCCTAGGCTCCTTATAGGGATACGGCTGAGGTAACCACAAACCAATCTTTGGATTGTAGGTTCTAGCCCACCTGCAATCAGAGTGGGCTCTCTCTTAATGATTCAACTTTGTTTATGATTTTAGGCTAGCTTTTGGCTCAAGGGTTTTTTGTTTGTGTTTGGATGGAAGGTAGGAATCTTAAGCAAAGAGGCAAGGTAAGGTGTGATAAGTTTCGAACCATTGGGCGTGGAGTCATGGATTAAGGGTTGCTATTGTGTTTTCTTGGTCACAAGGGGATTATGGAGCGGGATAGCCACACATGATACAATTATCAATCTATTGAAAGGATGGAATGACGA
Source organism: Pinus taeda (assembly GCA_000404065.3). Lineage (NCBI taxonomy): Eukaryota > Viridiplantae > Streptophyta > Pinopsida > Pinales > Pinaceae > Pinus > Pinus taeda. Next base: position 250,099 of record APFE031293005.1, read on the forward strand.
TCAGGGATGAAAGGCAAAGGAGAATCATTTCATCATGCTGAAAAGGAGGAGAAGTGGATGAATGGTTATCTAGGAGCAGTTAAGAATTCCTAAATCTCATTTATATGTGAAAGAAACAGCGTAAACAAGATCATTTAAGTATGCATGTTCATAGCTATTTCTGATGAAAACATGAAAAATGCAGAAATTGAGCTTAAGGTGTAGTTAAACAAATCTTAAGCTATTCTTTTTTCTGCAATTTAGATGGCGGAACGGTGGTAAAACAAAACATGAAAATTAACAGAGTTGAGAAACACTTATTGAACCATGTAGAAACACAGGAATTCCTTAATCACTCCTTGGCCAATTAATCACATCAAACAGTTTCGAAATCCATGCTTTCAGCAATCTTTGATTATAGAACGTATGACAGTTACGGTGCGGGTCTCTGCTTGAAGAAAATGTCGAGATAAATATTAAGCAACTTCCTCGACTCACCCACCAACCCCTACTCCATCTTTCAGGGTGGTATATATAAGCAAAATATCAGAAAGTCATTTATTACAATTGACCTAAACAGGTCTTCCGGAAAAGCTTTTCTAAAAACCTAAGTGTTGCTGGAATTAAATGCAGGTAAGTCCTTTGGGCTGCGCTAGAGGCAAATGAATCAAAAAGAGTGCAATGTGACCCTTGGAGGCTCGATGCGATACTGCTGGAGTAACTGTGCTTCGGGATCTGTAGTTCTGTTCTGGTGCGAGTTAAATGTGCAATAATTGTGATTTGAGGGATTTTGAGTGGCTTCACCCTCTTTCTTTGACTTTGCTGGAAGGTATTAAATGTTCTCCTGCTTTGGGCCGCTGCTTAAGATTTTCGATGATACTCTTTTACGTGCTTTTCCCCTGTTGATTTGATCTGATGCTCTTTAATCTCTGTCACTGGTCCTTTCCTGTCTTTAAACCGGATTAATTTGGCAAAATCGGGCGATTTCGGGCTTTTTCGGCGCAAAACGGACCAAGGAATCAAAAGATTCCCTAAAGATTCCCCAAAACGACCTATTTCCCGTAGCGATGCGCGATCGCACTAATCACGCATCAAAAACTGCCTCTGTTTCTTGTTCCGGAGCTCTGAAGTGCGATTTTTCTTCCTGTGCGAATTTTCGTTTTTTGGCTGCTGACGTCAGCATGCCGTCAGCAGTACGGAGGATGACATCAGCCTGCTGACGTCAGCGGTGGGTACCTGGTACAGATGTGACGTGGTGGGGTGCTCATACTTGAAGGCGATGTGATGGACTTCTTCCGATGCGATCACAATATCGCGTCAGCGGGGAACGGGAAGGTATTTTATTTGGACATGCGACGCTTGTGACTGCCGATCGCCGATATCGCGATATCACGTCGGGTAACAACAGATGGGGCATAACTTATATGGTGAGAATATTGCGACGTGGCAATGCGAGCTGGCTTGCTAGGATCTGCAGAGTGTTAAGGAAATCGACAAGGGGTTTATTGCGGTCGGAAGGAGTGAGTAGGTGCATTAGAAAAGCATTTGAGGCCTCGGAAGGGGTCTGATAATCTAAAAAGAGATTTTATACTTTGGAAGGAGTCCATTGTATTTAGAAGATGGTTTGAAGGGGCAGCATGAGGGCTCTTGCTAAGTTTCAGATAATCTGAGCAATTCCCGGGGGTACTTATGGTTATTTTTCAACCAGGGGGAGGGATATTTATATAGGGGATGATTTACATAGTTTTAGTATGGGGATGGGAAAATATAGGGAGTTAAATAATAATGTCAGTAGTTAATATGGAGATGGTAAGAAGGCGCTAATTTCGGGAAATCTTAGGCTGTAACGAGGGGATTGAACCTTATAGAGAAAGTATGGAATATCTTTGAGCAAAGCAGATCTTCACCCAAGCTAATGACATGAAAATGGTGGAACTTAAGAGGTATCAAGCAGATCTTGACCTCGTTTGGGGAAATTAGTTAATGATTAGGGGGAGATGGAGAAAGGAAGTTAGTTATGCTTGTTTTTGAGCTTTTCATAGAACTGCCTAGTGATTGTGTCCTGAGTAAAGATGACACCTGAAAACGTGGAACTGATCAGCAATCAAGATTCTGCAACCTCAACTACCTACCCAGCCTACTTACTAACATTTTTTCTTCTTTTGGTTTGGGTGCACTTAGACTTGCAAACCCATCATTTCAATTTTCCTTTTTTATGCTTTCCTATCTACAGACTACTCTTATTTCATCCGAGGGCCCAGATTAAGCAGTTGGGCTCCTTTGATTCTCTACCTATCTAAGAATCTGCCAAGATTAA
>APFE031293005.1:257226-268770 GCA_000404065.3 Pinus taeda
TATGGAGGTTTCTTGGGTTTGAGAGGAGGAAAGTATTGTTATCTAGTTTTGCACATTCTTCTTGAGGACACACTATATCTGGTTGGACTTGGGCATGGAGGGCTAGGGAATCTGTGGAGGTTTCCTAGGCTAGGAATTTGTTCCTGGTTGGCTGGGAGGTAAATCCGGTTGGGTCGGTGAGAAGGAGCGTTCAGCTGGAGCTATACGACAAAGGTATCATCATCAACCACCGGAACAGGTATTTTTCCATGAACTACTTTGGTTAAGTTGATATCAATGGAATTCTCTTCTTAATTTATGTTGCTTATGATAAAATAATAAGATGTTAAATGTTTAAAACTTTGTGAGAAGGTCAGCAAGCTCCTTTTATTACTTGCAAATCTACAGTAAAATAGATCCGTTAGTGTACAATAGATTGAGGCTCTAATAATAGGAATCGGGTTCTTACACATGGTATCAGAGCCAAGTTCAACCTCTAGGACCTATGGACCTTTATTTTGGCTTCCTTCTCAAATTGTTAATTTAATTTTACCTCCTCTTCTAATTATTTTAAGCTCAAAAGCCCCTCCTTAGACTTTTATTTTAAAACCTTTTTCAAAGTGTGCACGCTCCTTCTAACAACAATCTAGTAACAATCTAGTCATGTTTTAAGCCCCTTCACACTTCCATCGATATTCCTAGACAAAGAAATCCAAACTTGACTGTCTTAAAGTGGACCATTCACGAAATGTTTCATTATGGGGCCAGACTTCCTTTTCAAAAAAAAATAATAATTGAGATCCTGTCACTTGCTACTGTGTTGCATCCACCATTAATTAGAGTTGGCCAGAGCAGAGGTCACGATGCAGTAGTAGATTCATTTGAACAAAATATCAGTGACTGAAAATATTATATGTGTTTTATTTACTATGTGCGCATAGTGTCAAAGAACTTCCAAGGCTTTATGACTGGTTGTCCCACTGTTCTCGGGCACAGGGCTCTAATCCGTAAAATGTTTACATAGAGAGAACAAAATGATGGAGTTGGCCTCAAAATTGATAAAAGTGTATTGTTCTTCTAACGGGCCTACAAAACCCTTTGAGAGCTTCAACACACATAATGAATTCCGGCTGATAGGAAAGAAAGCTTCCGAAAGGGGGAGCAAAATGTCTACTTTCAAAAGCTCTAATGTCGATATTCGCTCCGCAAACGAGGGTTTGATTCTGATGCAACAGCAACACCAGACAACATTTACCCCCTTCCCTTTTTGACAGCCACTTTGAAGCTGCAGGTTGCCATGCAGTGCAAGAGAAATTGTGAGTCCTCCTGTAGAATGAACAGGCACAACGACACTGTTTATCAACCCTCTGTGTGGACTAGTTCAGCCTCTGATTTTTGTCTTTTCCAGCACTTGGACACTTTAGCAATTGAGCAACCATCTTAGAGATACTTCGCTCAACCACTCCATAAACACGCACAAATAAACTCTGCCCTCAATTTCATGTTACAGCCATTGCAAACTCGATTTCCTCTGCAACAGACTTGTTCAGTGCAAGGAAAATACGCTCAGGACTGAAATATGGAACTCCTAGCACCCAATAAGAGGAAACCGATTTCTTTCAGATGCAGAACGTTGTTCTTGTGTACCCGCTACACAGTCCAGTTGTATGATGAAACTCGGTCTTCTACTGAAGGGAAACTCATCCTCTTTTCTGAATATTATTTGGTCTACTCAACTCAGATTAATGACAAAGAAATTCGATCCCTGGTGCAAGAACAATTTCAGCCACACTTGGCACCAATGTTAACTCGATCTCTGCAAAATAATTCCCTGTCTTCAGATTTGACCTGCGGCTCCTTTAGATGAGTTGATTCTACCTTTCCACGGTGCTCTCCTAAAACGTATTGTTGAACGCGTTGCTTTCTGGAGAAATGGATATGACTTGCCTACCTGAGAAAGCTAACCATGGCCTAGAATGTGTGAGTAACGACACACGAGTAGCAATGGGTATGCCTTCACTAAGAGGAAACTCACCCCACTGATGAAATTCGTGCCTCTTGTCTATAGTGTGACTGAGCCACACAAGTTTTGAAATTAATGGACAACACTTAGCCAGCTTGAGTTCTACTTAAATTAATTTCCCTTCTGTATATTTTTCTTTGGATTCAGTAATACATCACCGAAAAATCCTTCCCATGTAATTTCAAGTGGCCCAGCATTCATTCCTCAACTGAAACCCGTGTCTCTATGACTCTAAATGTGCAAAAATGGCATTAGCGACAATTTCCTGAAGACAGGTTACGTTCTGCCCAGAATAGTTGGCAACTCCCGCAGTGAGATTCATTCTACCAATTCACTACAATCAGTCCCCTCTTGATACGCTCAACCATCAGCGCACAGGAATGGTCATGGCCCCCTCCATTGCCAGAACTCGACCGAAGACTTGGAAATTGACTTGGACTAAGGGAATGTAGAACTAGTCCCTCTCTGAGCTAGAGGCTTCGACCCAGAGGTGGTTTCAGCTGTGCAATTAGATCCAAAGAGTGGTGATAGTGAGATTAAACCCTCCTCGAAACAACAACCAGTAAATACCAAGACAATTTGTCTTACATATTATCTATAGTTGGTTGAAGGCACACTGTAATCCGCCATCCATCTCCATCATATGCATCGAGTGGGCAACAATCTAGTTACTTGAATCGGTGGTCCAATACTATTAACCGCTGCAAAACTTGCCCCAGAATACATATGAGCCCAAAAAGCATGAATGAGGAGTAAGATCATCGCTAACCTGCTTCCTCAATAATAGGAAAATGGAGTTGGCTATCGCTAAGCTGGTGAATGATTGCCAAAAATAGGGTATCGAGTCCACCTCAGATTCTGTTGTAAAGATTTTCCCTTTTCTTATCAACTATATATTGGAAACCATGTACGTGACCCCAGTTGAAGCTGGAATGACAAAATTCCTCTGATGTGTAGAACTCTAACGTTCTCTCCATCTGTGTCCAATGATCAAACATTGAAAATTCATCCCACTCTATAATAACTGTATAAACTTCCATTGGACACCATATTAGTGGGAAGTGGAAATGCAAACCTATCCATTGTATGCCAATCTTTTGAGTGAGTTGGCATAAAGCTCTGCTCAAGCAATTGCCAAATTAAGCAATGGATAAGCTATAGGATCCTTTTCCCTTGAGTAGCCAGGCATCTCAATCCATCCATAAGTGCACAAATAACGTACTGCCGAAGAGTGTCCTCATAATCTGCCAATGCTAGCCTCTGATATTGCTTGATGATGGTTGTGTTCCTACGATCAACAATCAATCTAAAGTAATCTTCTTGAATCACTATGGGTATAGGATACTTGTCTCTAACAAAGAGACTGAAATTAAACTCCACATTTGCATAAAATTTCTTTCCACAGAATTTGATTGTATACATCCTGAAAATTAAGAATTCAATATACTTTCATGCAATCTATTTATTTCTCCCCCATCAAATTTGAAAATCAATCATAAAGCCTCTATGCTTTTCAGCAGCTTCAATTTTCTGTTGTGTTTCTGTCGCTGTAGGTAAGGTTGGTGGTGACAGCACACTGTGTTCTTTCCTATTTTTCTTACTTCCATATGGACTTGAAAATGAACTATGTTTTGGCATTTTCCCTCATGTTGTAACTGAAGCAGCTTCTGTAAATGAGTATGAAAATATGGTCTCTTTACTGGTACTGTCATCTGTTGAAAACTTAATTTCATCATCAGGCACTTTTGATTGATAAATCATTTCATGGGTATCTTCAAGTTTTGAGAATTGAGAATCCTCTGGAATTCTATTCTGGGATGCCTGATTATTCTGCTTCTGGTATTGGAATTTTTCAGACCTTGTAATACAGAGCCACTTCTTTGAGATCTCGATGTCATCTTCACCCACTATGGGTATGTGCCATGAGCCATGCCACCTCCATACTCAATTGTAATTCAGGAGTCTGAGAGGGGGGCTCATGTGGAACCATGGACCATACTTAGTAAAGGTAAATCAAACCTGGTGCCTTTCCTTCCATTTGGGAAAAAAAAAAAAAAATCATTCCCTAGCAATGCAAATAGATGGTCTCTCATTTCGTCAACTATTATGAGCAAGCATTTAAATCTTACAGCTGCATATAACCAATACCAGTCATCATTTGAACCGGTTGGTGTGGTATACAATGCATCGACTCTTTTCCATTTTTCAATTAATAGCTTATTCCCAGGTTAAAATCCCGTTCGGCTCACTCCCTCCCTCGGTGGGAGACGAAAAGCATTTGTTCAACTAGCTTCTCTTCATTTAATATGCTCTCCTATTGGGAAGGTACATGCTTCTAGCATGGACGTTACTGGGTTGAGTTGAGTCAAGGGTAACCTCCTCATTCTTCTGGCTGTTCTCGAAATGTACATGAACATCGCCATGTTGTCTCTGATATTGTCATGGATATCACAACTGCTCATGACCTTGATGTCTGAGCCAAGCCCAAGATTGAACCTTGTTGATTTTGACACAAACTCAACACTCTCATTGCTGTTGGACAAAGACTAAACTGGCATTTGAGTATAGGGAATTCAACCTTTGAACAACCAGTTTCGTGGCTGTGTTCCAGTTAAGAAACAAATATCTGACTTAAATTCGACTAAACAGAATTCAAATTCCTTGGTGGCATACTCTTTGTAGGGAGGAGTTAGGACACCTCTAGCTTGGATGATGACCATGAACAAAACAATGAACTACAAGTAATCATGATCGGTCAAACCGCTTAGAGAAGCAATTTGAGTTGAGATCGCCATTAGTGACTAAGGACATGATCAATGGTTTTGACGACAAGCTCTTATTCCAGTTGCAACTCTACATTCCTCCTTCCTATGGCACTGACGATAGCAGAAGCTCTTCTTGCCTTGTCTTATGTGCCCATTTCCTGACTCTCTTTGATGCTCTCCTCCTCCCATTTTGGGGGCATGCAGGTTTTGTGGAGCTCAAATTTGTCTGATAGTGATCCCTCAGATCCTCGAAAATCGACTCAATAGAGACAAAGCCAAATAATATTCAAAAGTTGTTGGAAAACTGAATGAACATTACAAGTTTGGCAAGGCTCTAATTAGTGCGATAGTTATCCTTCAGAGCCCTGGAAATCGATTCAAACAAGACAAAAACAAATATCATTCAAGAGAGATGCTGCTTTAAACTTGGAACTTACTTCCAATTCAGCTTCTATTGCTGAGTTGTAAGGCTACATTTCTGGTTTGAAGTTTGTAGAAATGCCACAATTCAGCTTTCAGGAAATTATACATTCCTTTTCAAATTCACGGAAGGTTCAAGTCTCAAGATCCTAAACAAATACAATCATACTCTTGTCAAACTGTTTGATTAGATATTCCAGCTACACTTGTATATCTGAAACACAACTTAGGCTACAACGTTTTAATACTACACATTCTGTCGGAGTGCCATTGCACCACTATGGGCAATTGTTAGTATTGAAGCCAACCAAGACTTATGCCTGGACTCCCTCCAAAATTCACATTATCATAAGGACTACAATAAACAGCACCTCCACTCCAGCATGATACTTTTGTTTTGTCACATTAACATGACTTTACATCTCAAAAAGATTCTATGAATGGCATTACTACAGGAAGCATGGCTGAAGGGTATTGAACTTTTGTCATTATCATGACAAGCACATCAACTTGCCACACTGCTTGACAGACTGAAGATAAATATATATTAGTTCAGTCATGTGCTGAGTCATCCTTAAAAAAAAAAAAAAAAAAAAATATGCTTCATTCCAATGGCTTTAATTCTAACTAAATAATTAAGTCTATTCTATATTTTAGCTGTAATTTTGATGGCAAATCAGGAAAATGTCGTTATGCTCTTCTGCAATTTTCCCCATCTCTTTTTCTTCAATACCAATGGTTTTGTTTGGATGGTGAATAACACTTTCTAGTTTATTCATCCATTCTTTAGGATGACATAAATTTTGTTAATAACAATGGAAATCACTGAAGGACTGCTTTCAAGCAGGCTTGGTTCAACTTAATACATAATGGTTGTGTTTATATCACTCAAAATATTCAAAGGATTACTTTCAAGCATGTGTAGTTGAGATTGAGACATCGCTGGCTTCAAATGTAATTTCCTTTTATTATACATGCACAAGGAGATATTGGTATCTAGAACACACTATCATCCATGCCACCCAGAGATTGTATTGTACTGCTGCCACTATAACCCCTTGGCCTGATATAATAGCCTGCAAATCATACTGGGCAGTTTAGCTAGGATTCGAACTGAGGTGGGCGGCATTAACACCATTAGTCCCAACTACTCGAGCTACCCCTGATGTGCAGTTTCAAATGTAAATTATTCTCATCAAAGATTGGTATTTTATTGGGACACTAAGATAATGTCTACTCAATTGTTACCGTATGAATGATCAAACTTTGGGGTGTATTGCATCATTGTTATGTCAACTTTCTTGTTCTGGAACTAGTATATATCTTCTATTTTATTGTTATTGCGGATGCATTGTTTTACATACATAGTCTTGTGCTTGGGGGCTGGTGTCTTGTATCATAACTAAACATCAATAATGTGTTTATTTGGCACTAGTTTGACCATTGTATGCTGGAATCTAAACTTTAATTTCATTTACAACACTGCTCTCTTGAAAATTTGGAAAATTTTTACATTGTTTCGAATTTGATTCATATTTGAAATAACACTTGAATGCTCATTAATTGGTATACATCAGGAAGCATTAAGGGAGCATTTCTCCGCTATTTCATCATTTACACAGTCGAACTTGAGGACAGGGGTCTATTGTTTCAATAGGACGAACTGCCATAGGTGCCCTTCTTCTATAATCTGCTCACAGTTACTCGTAGCATGCCTTCAGAACTACTATATAATGACTAGAATATCCCAAGGCCATTCCAGAAAAGTCATGCTAAACACCACAAATGTAATAGTTTCAGCTCAAACCTCAATCATCTAATATTAAAATAAATTGTTTGATCCTTATCTCAGACAACACATTGATAACCCTATCCAAATTCACAGATTTAGGACACAGTGATGAAGTCAATGTGTGTTATGTACCGCTAGGACTAAGGTCAGCATTCAAACAACTTATAAATGTAAATACTGTTTCACGTCTGACATTTGTATTGTGCGTTAAGATCTCAACAAAAAAACAAATTCCTGTTCTTTCCACTAGGTCAAGCAAATGACCTTTCTGTCTTGTTGAATGAATTCACACAGATTTATGTAGTCCCTTCTATAGAGGTTTTAGTCTTTGCTCAAATATCTAAAAATAATACTATTTCATTGCCCATATTTACAAGAACTAGTGGATGTCGCTCTTAGTGTTTGGAATCCTGTTTTCCATGTCACAAAGGATATCAGAATCTCGTGTCCTTGAATTCATGATGGACATGCTCACGGTGATGAAAGGAAGAAGTACTTGACACTGAAAGATCAAATGTTAGGTCTTTCCCTCTTCACTTTCGTTCTTCAACCATGTTGTAGAAGTCCTTTCTTTTCCTGGAGCAGGTGATCCTTTATTTTTAGTGGATGAAAACAGTTCACAAGACTTTGAAGCTAATTACAAGAAGAGGACTGATTTATTGAAGGCTCTTACTATTTTTGCCTCTGTAGCTGCTGGAGCAGTGGCTATCAATCATTCTTGGGTAGTTGCCAATCAGGATTTGGCAATGGTATTGGTATTTGCATTGGGATATGCTGGCATTATTTTTGAGGAGTCCCTTGCTTTCAACAAAAGTGGTGTTGGACTTTTGATGGCTGTCGGTTTATGGGTAATTAGGAGTATTGGGGTAAGTATTTTCTTTTTAAATTGAAATTCTTGTTACAGTATCTTCAACGGTGATTCAATGCTTGTGATTGATTTCCTGTCCGGTGCTATTGATAGAAGATCCTTGATCTATTTTACAAGACCGATTTGGAGTAAGAAACTGATATCTCTTGTTTGATTCTTTTTCCTGAAATGTTATTTAAATGTTTTGTAGGCACAGACAAGAATAGATGGTTGCCTATAAATTTCAGCCCAGCTGTACTAAAGGGCCATGAATATTGACCCCCCAGTTTTGTTTCTATTCCTTTTTTATTATATCCCTTTGTTTCTTAGTTTTTAGCTTATCTTGTGTGTCAGGCTCCATCAGCTGATATAGCTGTTGAGGAATTGGCCACAAAATCTCAAGAAGTTAGTGAGATAGTATTCTTCCTGCTGGGTGCCATGACAATAGTTGAGATAATTGATGCACATCAAGGATTCAAGCTGGTTACAGATAATATCACAACTCGGAAGCCTCGTTCACTTCTTTGGGTGGTAGGTTTTGGATATTCATTACATTACCTGCTTGTTTTGTTGTTTTTCTCTGAACGATGTTGGTTAAAAGTTTTCGTTGCTTGTCCATGTCTAAATAGTAAATATTGAATTTTCTGTAATATTAATAATTTTGGAGTACCTCTTTACTAGCCCTTCATGGTGCCAAGTAATAGCAAACAATCAAAATTGAAGTCTTAAAACACATTCTCCAAGGTGCTAGGGTAAATAGCTTCTTTAACAATAAATCCCTGGAACATGGTCCATTGGCTCCCTATTTGTGGCATTCATTCAACCCCTTCGCTATTCTTCATTGTTGATATTGCTAATTTGCTTGACCTTTCATTAATGTTATCATTTTTTTGTCACAAGCACATTTTCTTTCTGTTTATAAACTGATGTTTTGGTAATAACCTTTCCATGCATTATCAATGGGAATAAGCTCTCATTCATCTCATTGAAATACTCTTAGCAATATTTTGATTTGATAGCTGGAAAAGATGCAATAGTTGAGAAAGATCCTATACAATATTGAACTCAGAAATATTACTTATCACAGAGGTTGATCAGAATATATAAATTTGAGTTTATAAAACATTCAATGAGAGTTTTGAAATAAAAGTCAAACAAAAAGAAGAAACGATGGTTTGTATTTATTTTGATAAAAGAAAATATATTAGCTTACGGGTTGTAGAACACAGAACCACACTGATAAAAAAAAAAACAACCAATCTAGACTTATGACCAGAACCAGTAGCATACTTAACTTCATAAGTCTAAAAAAGAGAAGAATGGCATAATGTTATGCACCAGGGGAGTGCCTTTTTGAGCCCAGGCCTCTTTCCTCCTCTACATACACTGGGGGCTGCTACCTTGTCATGAAATATGTCAGATACTCCAGGCAATTGCATATCTCTCGTTCAAAGGTTTCCTCCTCTTCATTTTCTTTTTGGGAATTCAATACAGGATAACCAGCTTCTCCATAAGAGCAATCAATTTATCCTCATAATTCGGCATAACATTACATTTGTCTAGGTCTCTGAGAAGCTTGTTGAACTAAAAGATTTCACAATATAACTCCACTGTAATTCTAGAAGTCTTTGGGGTTGATGGAGTTTGGTGAGCTTTCTGGCTTCTCAGTGTTGGTGCCCTATTTTATAGTTTGAAAATTGCATGTGTGCCCTTTTACTGCAAAATCTAGCACCTTAGTACAAAGTCTCACAAAGTATTCTAGATTAAGAGCAACAATGGGATCAGTACCACTGTCACATTAATAAATATTCCCTTACTATTTTGTGGTTGGATGTCATCCCCGCAATGGAGGCTTCCCCAACAGATCTTAGGGATTAGATTTCCCAAGTGCTGGTAGGTACCTTTGAAACCCTGTGATTTTGGACCACGGAATCTGAGAAAGATCTTCATCAGAGTCTTGAGAGAATAGACCATGTTTGGACTAGAAGAGTATTCAAGAGAACCACAATGCTATTGTCCCAAAAGAGCACATATAACTTTATCACGACATCTTCATGTCTTTCCTTCAATTTTAACATATGCTTCATAAATGCCAGGATATGTGGAACAACATCAAAAGGGTTTCCTCCAAATTTCGGAAAGTCTTTACCATAGTTAGGAGGATGCTTGCTTGGGTATCTTACAATATTCTTAGTATCCAATGTGGGATACAACACATGCAAATCCCAACCTCAATTGTGAAAATTCAAATTTGCAATTTCATATCTTTTCACAATGGAGTCAACAAGGTGAAAAGTAAGGATTTATACTACTAATAATGAAAAATCTAGATCACAAAAGACTTAAAGCAATAACTCTTTATATTAAATCCATGATTATGTTCACAGAAAAAAAATAAGTATGTTTTGAGGAATTGAATGATGTACTTTAATTCAACTGCATGGCAAAAGAAAAATAATATGATAAACATTGAATTGGTTGGATGTAAGGAAAACACAATTAAAGGTTGGGATGGTGAAGACTTGAATAAGGCAATTATTCCATTTGTTTAATTATTTCTCATTTGACAGGTCATATTGTGAGTTGCATTATATATCATGAAATTGTCTTAGTACTAGTAAATAATGATTAAATATATAATAAATTTGAACCTTTGACATTTAGAGGACATTTCTCTCATATGAGATCGTGCTGGAAACAGTTTCTGAAGTTTTGAGTCTTTTACGTGATTAATTAATTGGTTTCGAAGATGAAAAAAAAAAAACCATCAAATTGGAAGAGTGAGACTTTTTTTTTATATATGCATAAAACTTATACTAGCACCTTCTAGTGGAATTGATAGTGCACTGATCCATTGCTTGCCATTATTTTGGTTTTGGTACCACCTTATAGCATATATGGGTTCAAATGCTATTTTCCATGACGGACAATTGAACATCTTCAACTCTAATTGTTATTGAGGGGTTCCACAAGGATATCACATGAGAGTTTATGATGCCCATTTTAACGTAGATAACCACCTATGTCAAGATTCTATTTCCATGTTATTTAATTGAGAAATGTTGATGCATCTGGCATGACACATAAAACTACTTATATGACTCTGTTGGTGAATTTGACATTGCTGATAAGATGGTTGATGTATGGACCACATGTATGACTCACGCGGTGATGGATTAGTTGATGCATAACTTATCAGAATTGTTTTGGATCGTATATAGCCCAATGTGGTAAAGTCTAAAATCTTTATCAAACTGAGAAAATCAAGACGAGAAAAAGAGTTCTCTTTAATATGAAGAAATGTTTTTTTATTATGTGCATGAAGTGCCACTGTTCCTATGTATTATGACCGCTCCACTCCCTTTTATGCCCCTCTTACCTTATTGTTCCACCGGCTAACATGTGACTCCTCTGCTCAGAAATAATCTGTTGATATGCGATATATATAAGTGTAATTCTTACTGCTCTGATAACTTTGTTGGTCATGGATTCCTCTGTTATGAATTCTACTCCTATTTTAAAAATAGTTGGGCTTACGGAAATAAGCTAGCAGATAAAGATATTGATACTAACAAGTGGATATGATTTATTTACATGAATTATTTCGTGAAATTGTGATATGAACAGCAAACTTGGCACATGGACATTGGGCATAATAAACATGATGTTTAAAATCATGTGGCTATATTATTTTGTGGATATGGATATATATATATAT